>JALPQI010003936.1:0-81750 GCA_025490895.1 Thaumatotibia leucotreta
TAAGAGATAAATATATTTATATTATGTCAACTTCAAATTAAATAATACACGGGAATGTTGATTGTTCGCAACTTGGTCGAATAATACAAATCGGGTTCCGAAATCTTATGAGACTGGTAGATATCACGACTTCGGCCGAACTCTGCTGACCAATGGCGCAGGCATTGCTACGGTTAACCAATGATCGCTCGCGGTTTCTTCAGAAGGTGACATTACCATGGTTACGTAATAACAAAAATCGCAATTTTTCCGGAAGCTGACGTTACTATAGTTACGTTATATATAACATCCGCTTTAGTCCTGGAGACGTCAATCTAACTTCAGATCCGGTAATTTGACTGCTAAGCTGCTATGTAGAAATTTTCGTTTATTTTCCTTTCAACGGCTGTCACTGTCAGATATTTTTTCAAAGTTAGAATTTCAGCCAGAAACTATCAAGTCTCTATTAAACATTTGTGTGGCTACTGACAGATTAAAGGATTATAGGTAGACTGTCAAACGTCTATCTACCATATCTCCATAAAGGTTACATAAGTATTCAACTAACGTTAACTAAGAGATCTGATGAATTATAATAAAGACAGCAATAGCATTTGTCTCTGTCAATGAAAAAAATAATTTAAAATTGCCCGATAACATGGCCATTTGTAAAAATATCTTGACTTAAAAAAATACCTCGCCTATTAATGTCAGATAAATCATGGCATCCGATTTGAAGAAACCATGATTAAATTACTAAACGGTTTTAAACAAATCTATGAAGAACTGTCGTTATCCAGTTTCCACTAGGAACAACGACATCTAGCGTCTAATCATGGCCGATAGCTAATTCTTAATTTTCGTAGACGAAGGAACTTTTATTATGTCAACTAGTTTTCAAATACTGAAATTTTGACGCAACAAAGACCATCGTCGCGATCGTGCCCACTAACGAAAAATACCGAACCCATAATATTACACGACCAAATTGCATCCTTTGCCAAGTGGCTCAACATTCCTATGTAAGAGCGCTCGTACACCTGTAAGTTCTTACGTAAGTTATAGGGACGGAGCTATACTAAGGAATGAGAGGTGAATATCACTATCTCATTCCTTAGTATAACTCCGTCCCTACAACTTACGTAAGAACTCACAGGTGTAAGGCTGGCCTTACTGACATGTGACTGTAAGTGTGATTCTCTTTCATGCAATATTTCCAATTTCTGAAGTGTATACCTAGCTGTGTTGCTGTTTGTACACATAGGTCACTTTATGGACGAATGTTAATGTAGAGAAACAAAAATGTTATATTTTCTTCCTGTGCAACCATTCTGAGATTTTTTCATGTTACGCAACTTTATCGTAGAATGTATAATTAGCATTTAGTCAGCGTGTATCCTACTAGAGTCGAATGATTTTGATTTTTTCCATTTGGAACCTACAAGCTTTATACAGATGGCGTCAGCATAACATCACCTTTTGAGTGATTTGAGTCTATCAAATATAAATAGGTTTTTTCCTGAATATTCTCTTCGAAAAGTAAAGGCAAGTAGAACTGGGGGCATGCCATTCTTCCACGCGCCTTCTCTTTCCACACAGAATCTATGAATGATGATTTTACTTAGGTATATTTTAACGACAAACGGGACTTACAGCAGAACTCTGCCCGCGACTCAGGGGTGGGATGTAACGTCATGCCATGCCCGAAACATCAAGATAACATTAACGTTAGTTTACGTGATTTAAATCCCGTTTGTAGTTAAAATATTAGTGATAATCGTGAAACTTCAATTCAATATAAATTGAATTAACTCATTCAACTATTATTTTGAAGAAAAACCTTCGCTCATTTTCCGATTTAGGATAATTACTAACGTGAGTCTTAATCATATTAATATATTTAGCGAACCAAGTACGGAAATTCAAGTCTACGATTGCTCTCATTAAGAGGATCGCCAGGTGTACCGTCAACCAAAAACCGTACAACCTTTTCACTACTTTAACCCTTAATAGGGCATCAGTCACATTAAAATTTCATTGCCTTTGACTCGTTTCAGTGACTGAATTAACTAATTTATATTTACCTCTAATCGACGACAACAACGTATAAGGTGCAATCTGCGGTTTTTGTCATCGTATACCTAGCATATCATATAATATTGTACTTGACGAAAACTTTACTATGCTTCTAAATTATGAAATTAAGTTCTTGACATCAATTTTTAATAACATTAAATACATAGACATTGAAGACATATTATGTTTCAACTACAAGTATATATTAGGTAGTAAATTTTCTATTAAAGTATTAGAGTTAATAAAATTTAGTGTGCCGGATGTTTCTGGAAATTCAAATAAGACCCCCATGACATATGCAAGTATTTTAAATAAAACATACGTTAACATAGGCACCCAGACCGAGGTGAACTTATTTCGTGAGTAATGATTATATGCTGAACACCGAGGTACCAGCTTGCCGTGAACAAATAAATAGTTTAGATGTCCTGAATAGGTGTCCGGCAACTGGTTTACGTATTTTACATCAGAATATTAGGAAAATTAATAACAAAGTGTCTTCCTTAGAATGTTTTTTACAGGTAAATGACAACCCTGATGTGTTATGTATTTCTGAACATTGGATGAAAGACTATCAATTATGTCAGATAAACATATTCAACTACTATCTGGCGGCTAACTTTTGTAGAAGTAAGCATGAACATGGAGGGGTGTGTATTTACCTATCAAAAAATTTAAAATGTCATGAACTGAATTTCGTTTCGGAAATGTCAAATGAAATGGATATTGAAATTTGCGGAGTAAATTTGTATGAAAACAAAACAATTGTTATATGTTTGTACACGTCAGATCTCTCAAAATTTAACAAGTGTTTACATGGCCTTCAATTACTTTTATATGCATTGTTCCAAGAATTCTCTGTTGACTATTCCATAGTAATAATGGGGGATTTTAATGTGGACCTTCTTAGGAATACTTCACAAAAACGTCAACTTTTGGACTTAATGGGTCAATACGACCTGCACCCTATGCACCTGTCACCAACTAGGGTAACTGAGACATCTGGAACTTGTATTGACCATGTATACTCGAATTGTAGAAAAAGCACCTGGGACATACACCTCATAAGAAGCCACCTTAGTGATCACGATGCTCAAATATTTAAAATCCATTGCTTTAGAAAAAATACCCATATGCCACCCGTGATGCGCAGAAATATCACGACATTTAAAATTCATAATTTTATAGAAGATATATCTAATCGTTCTTTTTATAACTTATTCCATTCTGACATTGCACCTTCTCAAAAAATGAATAATCTAATTATGATAATTAAAAATAGTTTTGACCTACATTTTCCTTTAAGAAAGTACCCACAAAATACTGATAAAAAAATAAATTGGGTTGATAATGAAATATTTCTTAAAATGCAGTTTTATGATGACATTAATAGTTTAATTGAACGGTACCCGACATATGAAGGATTAATTGATTTTGTTGATAACTATAAAATTACAATCGAAAAATTAAAATGCGAAAAACGCCGTATGTATATTAATGAAAAAGTTGAAAGCGCTAAAAATGTCGGTAAAATGTTGTGGCGTATTATAAACACGGAAACGTGTAAAAAACATTGCAAGCCTAACCCAATAGAAGATCTGCTTATGGCCCAAATTGGATCTAGTACTGGCCATAAACAATTAGCGGACAGAGTAAATGATTTTTATGTGGATATAAATAAATCACTACAAGGGCACACTGATCTGGGACAAGCTCTCAACTTCCTTAATGGGGCTACTAGGACAGTGGTGTCAAGTGTGGACACCGTCCTATTTACGATAGGTGAAATTAAGCAATTGTTAAGGGCTATAAAATCAAAGCATTCAACTGATTATTATGATATGTCGGCCGACCTTATTAAAAAACTACCTGATACGGTTATAGACATCTTTTGTGCGCTCCTAAACCAATGTACTATTATGGGAGACTACCCTGATTCGTTAAAAATAGTAAAAGTTACTCCAGTTTATAAAGGCAAGGGATCTAAGGGGGAAATTAAAAACTTTCGTCCCATATCGTTGGTACCGGCTCTATCTAAAGTCGTTGAGCTGGGCTTGTGTAATAGGTTAATCAACTATTTTGAAGGGAATAAGTTGCTTCACAATCACCAATATGCATACCGCCAGGGCAGATCTACGGTGGATGCTGCGCATGCGGTCCATCAGCGTATCCTTGAGTATCTAGACAAGAAGGAAATGGTAGCTGCCATCTTCTGCGATCTATCACGTGCCTTTGACTCAGTGGATCACAAATTGCTTTTAATAAAGTTGCAGAACTATGGCGTACAGGGTAGTTTATTGTCGTTTATCGAGTCTTTTTTAAAGAACAGGGAACAAGTTGTGTCCGTTGATGGAGGGGCAACTAAGTCGGAAACGCGGACTCTTGATGACTGTTCCGTTCCTCAGGGTTCGGCCCTTGGGAATTTCCTCTTCCTGGTAATGGTTAATGACCTCATCAATTTGTTCCTCGATGGTGATTTTGTGATGTTCGCAGATGATGGTTGTGCTGTTGTGCACGGCACTTCATTTGCTCACCTTAAGGAAAACGTTACAAGCACGTTATTAAAATTAACACGTTGGTTTGAAGTTAACGGTTTTGACATTAATCTTAGCAAGACATTCATTATTCATTTCAGGTTAAAAGGACAATACCCTACGCCTCTTGACATAGTTATTAATAAAACAATGGTTCCCCAAGTACAAAATGCAAGGTTTTTGGGCTTTGAATTTGATGCTGGCTTAAAATGGGATATACATATTGATTTACTCACCGGTAGATTGGCCCAAGCCTCTTTTGCACTGTGTAGGCTTGCCCCTGCACTCTCACGTAAAAATCTTCGTATGGCATATTACGCTTACGTAAATTCCATGATATCTTACGGAATTGGGCTCTGGGGGCTAGCGGCTGACAGAGATAGAATATTCGTAATGCAAAAGAATGCCGTAAGGATATTGGCAGGGGTGCCGCCATTTACGCCGGCGAAGGAGCATTTTATTAAATTGAAAATTCTAACTACCCCATGTCTGTTCATTCTAGAGGTTGCTAAGTATATGTACAAGCACTTAAGTGAGTATAAAACGCGTCGACCGGATCAGAGAAAAACGGGCCGCGATCTGAATCCAGTCTTAGTCCGACTAGCGAAATCGTCGCACTCACTGAGGGTAGTTGGCATTAAAATATATAATTGCTTAAGCCCGGAGATCAAAGAGGCTCCTTCTTATGAGGTGTTTGTAAAAAAACTAAAGGATTTTTTAATCAAAAATGCTTTTTATAGTATTGACGAATTTTATAATCTTATTTAATTGTTTTTATTTTTCTAATTATGGTTATTATTATTATTATTTGATTTTTTTTTTTTGTATTAGATTGTTGATTGTGTTAGACTGATAATATTATTTAATGTAGTTGTAAGTATATTTGACATGTGTTATTATTAACATTAAAGAATTTGAATTGAATTGAATTGAATTGATAGCACTTTGTACGTTGTATGTCCCTACATACAAGTGCTATCTACGATGACAAAAAACCGCAGATTGCACCTTACACGTTGTTGTCGTCGTCTTATTTTGATAAGAGGTAAATATAATTACCATTGCCCTTTCAAGGGTTATTCTCAACTCCAGTAAAGACAAATGATCACATCCTCTACCGGTACCCAGCTCATACGCTGACCAGGTCCTCCGGCCGCAGCCGGGCTCAGGAGTCGGGCCGCGGCACCGGCTTGCGCAGCAGCAGCGCGGAGTCGGCAGACACGATGGGCAGCTCGTTCGCGCAGTGGTACTTGATCAGGTGCGGCACGCTTTCGAACACGCGGTCTTTTGTTCGTACCTGGTGATTTCGGTAAATTAATATAACATAATTAAGTAATAATTATCATTTGGTGATCATTATTTACCTAATTTAATTAGCTACATCACACTAATCTCACAATAAACCATTCACTCATGCACTTACACAACACCAACAAACACACTCACGTACATGCAAACTTTATAACTGAAACTTATGTTGATAATGTTAGTTAGTATAAATGCGCACACCATATCTTGTTATTGCATGTTCATTGTATTTTGTGGACATCTTTTATTGGCTTTGTTTACTGTACATTCAGTTTTTGTAAATTTCTCATGTACTGCTGTTGATGCCCCAAATAAATAAAATAATAAAATAAATAAAACTTTTCGATAGCATTAGATTGATAAGTGAATAATGTGGTGAATTTGGTGATTTTCGAAATGCTTATCGAAAAGTAAAAAAAAAATTAAACAATATTTAATCACTACATAGTATAAAATTAAGTCACTTTTTCTATAAAGTCTATGTCCCTTTGTACGCTTAAATCTTTAAAACTACGCAACGGATTTTGATGACATTTTTTTAATAGGTAGAGTAATTCAAGAGGTTTTTATGTAGGTATAGTACCCGTGCGCAGCCGGGCCAGGTCGCTAGTAATGTATAAAATATACTGAACAAATTGAATTGAATGCTCGAAGTGTAAAACTACGCGCTACTACTAGCGCCATCTAGTTTGATTTGTAGGAACGAACATTGTGGCAGAAAATTGGGCCCGTAAATGTAATAATAAATAACACATTAAGATAATGTAAGATGTATTATCAGTTGGTGATCCTAAATAAAATATAAATAAATAAACACATACATTTAGAGCCGGATTCACCATCCCCAGATTAAATAATTTGTTCGATAAGTTTCGCCTGTCCTTTTCTTTTATATGCCTAGCGAAAATATACTGATAATTTTATTAGACAGATATATTTATTCGGAGAGGGAAGAGCCCGTTGTTGTGCAACGAAATGCCTACCTAAAAGTAAATAACTTGTGAAGAAGACTGAACAGCTCTAATTAAATGCTAAAGCGCTTAACTACGCATTACTACTAGCGCCATCTAGCTTGATTTGTGGGAACAAAACATTGCGGCTGAAAACTGGGCCTGTTAATATAATAAATAAATACGTAGATGCATTTAGGGCCTGATTCACTATTCCCAGATTAAATATATCTGCCCGTTAAGTTTTGGCTGTCCTTTTCCTTTATATGCCTTGGGAAAATGTACTGATAATTTTATACAAATTATGCCAGATATATTTATTAGCAGAGTTTAGAGGCCGTTAGTGTGCAACGAAACGTCTACCGAAAAGTAAGCAATGTACATACAGGGTGTAATCGTTAAGTGTGGCCAGACCATAATTCCGTAAATATGACAGATATCAGAAAACTTCCAACTAATATCGAAAGTACGTTACCCAAAAAGTAAAATTACACTAATAACTTTTTTGAAATAAAATCAGAAATATCTCAAATATGAACTTCAAACCCTTCCATACATTTAGTACGTAACCGTTCATTCAAAGACTAGTTTAAAACGATTTTTTTTATTTAAGAATAAATGTTAGATTAATTATTCCATAAACGGTAGTATTATTATTTTATTACAATGAATTCGTACAAATAACGAATTTCTAACAGTTTTATCTCTTACACCCGACTTTCTTTAAGGCTGTAAGTCCTCATACTAAATGTATGGGAGCGTTTGAAGTTAGTATTTTTAGTATTACTTCATCTATTTAGAAAAAGTTATTAATATATTTTTACTCGTTGGGTAACGTACTTTCGATATCAGTTGGAAGTTTTCTGATATCTGTTATATTTACGGAATTATGGCCTGGCCACACTTAACGATTACACCCTGTATATAAAATACGGTTTTTAAAAGAGCACTATTACGCGCTGCTACTAGCGCCATCTAGTATGGAACAGTTAAACTAGGGATCAGAGCGCACAACTTTTCAAGTTCTAATTAGACATTCACACCGGCTGATAAAGGCTCCACCATAACGTAACAACCAAAAAGAACACATCAGTAGGTCTACCGTGAACTTCGAAAATCTCCATCATATACCGCAGTCACTCCAGCGAAGACGTCATTAGACTATTAGAATGACGGAGACACTTGACCGAAATTAACGATTTCCGCGGTATATCATCAGTTTGTATTACGCTAAGATTGTTCTCATGTATTTTGTAAGATTGACGGGCCCTCTCAAGGCGTCGTGAAGCATATTTTCAGTGGTCGCGATGCTTTGCCCGCTAATACCCCTGACGGCCAACTCCGTGTGTATGTATGCAGCAAGCAATTAAAATACGGTTTTTAAAAGAGCACTATTACGCGCTGCTACTAGCGTCATCTAGTATGGAACAGTTAAACTAGGGATCAGAGCGCACAACTTTTCAAGTTTTAATTTATTAGACGCCGGTGTAGATACACCGGCTGATAAACGCTCCACCGTAATGTATTAACCAAAAAGAGCACATTAGTAGGTCTACCGCGAACTTCGAAAATCTCCAGCATTTATCTCAGTTACTCCAACGAAGACGTCATTAGAGTGTCGGAGACAGATTACCGAAATTAACGATTTCCGCGCGGTATATCATCAGTTTGTACGCTAAGATTGTTCTCTTGTATTTTGTAAGATTGACGGGCTCTCTCAAGGCGTCGTGAAGCATATTTTCTGTGGTCGCGATGCTTTGCCCGCTAATACCCTTGACGGCCAACTCCGTGTGTATGTATGCAGCGATGTATATAGGTCTACCGTGAACTTCGAAAATCTCTATCATATACCGCAGTCACTTCAGCGAAGACGTCATTACATTAGACTATTAGAGTGACGGAGACACTTGAACGAAATTAACGATTTCCGCGGTGTCAACATTACTTTGTATTACGTTAAGATTGTTCTCACGTATTTGTAAGATTGATGGGCCCTCGCTTCCTTAAGCGACGGCGCGACATACACGTTTCCGAAGCATATTTTCCGTGATCGCAATGCTTTGCCCGCTGATACCCTTGACGGCCAACTCCGTGTGTATGTATGCAGCGATGTATACGCACCACGCCGTTGGGGTCGACGAGCAGCAGATGCTTGTGCGCGCCGCGGCGGGCGCCGGTGAGCACGAACTGCCCCGCGCTGCCGGCCGACTCGCGCACGAGGAACTCGCCGTCCGCTGATACCAGCTGAAACGTAAGGGAGAATATTCATCCGTGGACATTTCGTATCTTTCAAGTTTTTGAAGTCACATATTTTCGTCCAATAATCCGCAGTGTTTGAAGACGAAAGTCTTTGATCAGTGTGTGTTGCCAGTGATGACATACGGTACTGAAACGTGGCCGCTTACAGTGGGTCTCATAAGAAGGCTCAAAGTCACCCAAAGGGCTATGGAGAGGGCTATGCTAGGAGTCTCTCTGCGTGATCGGATTAAAAATGAGACCATCCGCAGCAGAACCAAAGTAACCGAAATAGCTCTCCGAATCGCTAAACTGAAGTGGCAGTGGGCGGGGCACATTGCGCGTAGAACCGATGGCCGTTGGGGCGGGAAGGTTCTTGAGTGGCGGCCACGTACCGGAAGGCGTAGCGTGGGTTAGGCACCCCACAAGGTGGACTGATAACCTGGTGAAGGTCGCAGGAGTCCGCTGGATGCGGGTGGCGAAGGACCGGTCATTGTGGCAATCATTGGGGGAGGCCTATGTTCAGCAGTGGACGTCTTTCGGCTGATATGATGATGATGATGATGAAGTTTTCGAAGAGGCTTTATAGTGCCACCGATCAAAAGGATCTAAATAGAATATAATAGTACATTACGATACAAGTGCGAAAAAAATGAAGTCCTAAAGGAGTGGAGATAAATTAAAGCACGACCGAGAGTCGACACGAGTTACGAATTTCCTTTTCGCACGTGTATCGTACGACGTTTTTCAGTACATATGGCACTCCGAAGATTACAACCCAACATTAAATTAACCACTTTTCGCAATACCTCTAAAAAAATAAATTTATATTGGAATAATTTTTCGGCTTCCACATGAATTTCATAACAGCATCGCTTTTTATTTCACAATTTCAAATCTACAAGTGATCGAACGTACAATACTGGTTTAAAATATGTACTAAATATGGGCCGGGGCAAGGAATTTTACTTTTGGCCTTGCGAATCCAAAGTTCATGAGATAGGAAGTTACGAGACTGGTAGCGACATCTACTGGTGTTTGTTATATAAATGGTAAAAAGAGGCAAAAGAAACAAATTACAAAACTGTTAAAGTTCAACCTCTTTATGCTGTTCGATTCGATGAACAAAACCAGCAAATGAATAGACGATATAGAAGATGTTAAGTCATAGCGATTCTTCTATTTTCAATGTCAAGTTACAATAATATGTATCAAAACATTTATTAAAATATATAGTTTCTGCCTTTATTAATTGTATCATCATTTGTTGTTAAACTGCGCGAAACACGTTGCAATCCAAAATATTAAAAAAAAAACGATAGCTCGGGCTCCGCCGACTAGGTGACACCGTGACCGGTGGTGACAGACTACCTTCTCCGCCGTGCTGCGGGCGATGGCTCCGTGGAACCAGGGCTCCGGCGACTAGGTGACACGTGACCGGTGGTGACAGACTACCTTCTCCGCCGTGCTGCGGGCGATGGCTCCGTGGAACCAGGGCTCCGGCGACTAGGTGACACGTGACCGGTGGTGACAGACTACCTTCTCCGCCGTGCTGCGGGCGATGGCTCCGTGGAACCAGGGCTCCGCCGACTAGGTGACACGTGACCGGTGGTGACAGACTACCTTCTCCGCCGTGCTGCGGGCGATGGCTCCGTGGAACCAGGGCTCCGGCGACTAGGTGACACGTGACCGGTGGTGACAGACTACCTTCTCCGCCGTGCTGCGGGCGATGGCTCCGTGGAACCAGGGCTCCGGCGACTAGGTGACACGTGACCGGTGGTGACAGACTACCTTCTCCGCCGTGCTGCGGGCGATGGCTCCGTGGAACCAGGGCTCCGCCGACTAGGTGACACGTGACCGGTGGTGACAGACTACCTTCTCCGCCGTGCTGCGGGCGATGGCTCCGTGGAACCAGGGCTCCGCCGACTAGGTGACACGTGACCGGTGGTGACAGACTACCTTGCCTACCTTGCCTAGCGCTAAGGCGCTAGCCGCTAGGCAAGACAAGCGCTGTCACTAATGAATATGGTCGCGTTCATGGAAAAATATGTTGTGTATAATTCGTGTTCTAAAGTTGTATACTTTTTTACCTTTTGTCTTTGTTTTCTTTTTGTATTTATTTTTCTCTCTGTTTTGTGTGTTATTTGTCGTGGCATCACCAAATGGGCCCTACGGAAGATTAGCGCTGGCTTTCGGGCTAGCACTACGCTGAGTTGGGTCCATTTCGTGATGCACCAACTATTCTTTGTTTCACCAACTATTATGTTTTATATATATATACTCTTTTGTCTTGTGTGTCGTGAATAAATGTTTATTATTATTATTATTATGTTTGTATCTCCTTGAGGATCACGGGCTTACGAATCCCGGTTTTTTGATAGGCTTGCGCGGGGATATAGATCCAACACGTAGAGGCCCTTTGGAGAAATTTGCTGTGTTGTACACCTGGGCCCTATCCCACTAAACTTTACATATGTAAAATGTGACAAATTTGTAGAATTGTTTACATAAAAACGTACCACAAATATTACACTTATGTAGAAGCGACAAGTCTGTATTCTACAAATATATGCATTACAAATCACCGTAACACAAAGCATGGGTGGTGTGTCAATGTAGTTTACAATTTACATATTTGTGTAATATGTAAAATTGTATTTATTACAATTTGTAAATTTAACAAATATGTAGATTACATGTTTGTATATGTATAATTGTATTTGCAGTAATTTCTTAGACAAGGAACTTCTTTTATGTTGCGGGTAGTTTGATACCTTTTAAAAAGCGGTAAAAATACCTTCCAAGTTTCTGTGTTAATACGTGATTGATATTTTCTGGGCTCCTATTGTGCAATTTCTAAAATGCGTTTTCAAGATAAAATAATGGTTTTGAATCTCATTTTAGAGAATAAAGAGATTTTATTTGGAAGATGTAGCAATACTTTAACCCATGATGTAAAAATACAGAAATGGAAAGAGATTACAAATCAGTTAGAAAAAGTGAAAATATATTGAACAAGGTTTGGAGAAACGAGTACCTACTGTTCTCGTCAATCGCCCTTATTTATATCGTCTTAAGCTCTCTTAGGCGAATGTATGAATGTTCACAAGATGTCCTCGTATACACAATACAACACAGCTTTCCAGTCGTGTTAGTTGAAGTACAAAGTTCAATTACAGCACGTAATACTTCAATGGCGTTCACGTCTCCATGATTGTCATCAGTATGATTTTGTTCGATGTTTTCATCTTCATCTTGTTCCGAGTTTGTGATCATCTGAATAGTATTGTGACCTAAACGTTTTTCTATATTATGCAATATTACACAACTTAAAATAACCATGCTTGCATTTTTGTCTTAGTTGATTCAAACATGGAAACTTTTCCTTTAAAATCCCCAGCGATTTTTCAACCATATGTCTCATCGATTTAAAAGTTCGTAAAAATCGTACTTATGCTGCATTTGGGGTCAGCAACCATTTATATACCCGCTGTCTCCTAAAATGATAGCGTCAGGGAACGGTCTCCATAAAGGTAGAATGGAACTCTTGTAATGAGATTGTACTTTTTACACGCGGTGATAGAATTGTAGATTTGTAGCTACAATTCTACAAAATTGTACGCATTTTATTACAATTTATCGTAACACAAAACTTTTACGTACAATTGTAGACTACAAATATGTAAATTTTCCCGGAAAACCACTTGTAATATGTTAAGTTTTGTGATACACCGAATTGTAGATTTATCACTACAATTACATATTTGTAGAAATTTTCCGATAGAAATTTGTAATATGTAATTTTTGTGATACGCTCGCTTGTATTATCTACATATATGTAATATGTAAATTGTAATTTACAATTGTAACGTTTGTGGGATAGGGCCCTGGGGCCCATTTCTCAAAAGCTTGTAACTTGTAATACAAGTGGAAGTCTCTTTTTGACACTATTAATTAGATAAGGACTTCCGCTTGTATTACAAGTTACAAGCTTTCGAGAAATGGGCCCCTGCTGCAACCCATTCACGGGCACAAATACATATCCGTAAACCGGTCCCAGCAGGCGCATAGAGACTATTGAAAAGTAATGGAAAAGACTAATGGGCTATGGTGATGGAGGATGGATGGATCAGAAATGGAGCTATAGAAAAGAGGTCCGGACACCTGCCATAACAATGATTTCTTTTGCTATCGAGGCAGGCGGTGACTCGCCACCGACTAGATGGGCCCCCGTAAATGCCGTCACAAGAGACAGCCAGGGGCAACACCGGTGTAGGCGGCTCAGGAGTGAAGAGAGGTGTACACCGCTTTCTGCGCAGTGGCTTGACGGCCGCTGCACCAACTCGCGACTTACGCAAATTTACACTTCCACCCCTGGAGCATATAGCTCTGACGACTCCTCTCTGGACGGCCAGTTAAGGCAAGTCAGAGCTGAGAGTCCTACGGGTCCCCTTGGGGTTCCACTCCGACCGACGAAGACACGCCGGAGGCGGGGACCCCGACCGACTCTCGGGAGCACTCGGGTCCGTGGGGTCGTTACTCCCCAACAGCTCGCCACAAGCTGCCCTGCGGCTTTATTATTATTATTATTACCTTCTCCGCCGTGCTGCGGGCGATGGCTCCGTGGAACCAGGGCTCCCTCGCCAG
This sequence comes from Thaumatotibia leucotreta, assembly GCA_025490895.1. NCBI lineage: Eukaryota > Metazoa > Arthropoda > Insecta > Lepidoptera > Tortricidae > Thaumatotibia > Thaumatotibia leucotreta. The sequence continues at coordinate 13,730 of JALPQI010003936.1, forward strand.
TAGGGCCGCCTGCTCGGCCGCCGAGAGCGGCTCGGGCTCCGCTGACGAGCTGGATGTGGTCGCCGGTGACGTCACGGGGGCTGCTGTGAACGGTTCTGGAATTTTCAGAGGTTTGTCTTAAACCATTTCAGAATTTTCAAGAATAAAATAATAAATAAATATCTTAGGACATTTTACACAAATCAACCTAGTCCCACGGTAAGCTCAATTAAGGCTTGTGATGTGGGTACCAAGCGACGATATATATAATAGATAGATACATATAGATACTTAAATACATACACAGCCATGACCAAGGAACAAATATTTGTGATGAATAAATACACAAATAATGCCCTCGCCGGGATTCGAACCCGGAACCTCCAGCTTCCCAATGTGAAGAAATGTTCCACATAGAGTTGAAGCCGTGCTTAGGCTACGATAGCTGTTAACAGTCAGGAGGGCGGTATGCATATTATCTGCTGCTGTGGTAACTAATATCCAATGCGAGCGAAGCGGACTCATTAAAGGCTCCTGGCACAAAATATAACAGAAGATAATCTACATATAAATGCGCTCGCGCAAATGCACACATAGACACCGCCCACGGACACGGTAATTCAGAGTACCACTAGTTTTGAAGAGGTATGTAATTATCTACAGTATTACTTCATCATCAGCCTATGTTAGTCCACTGCTGGAGGTAGGCCTCTCCTATTAACTATGCGTACGCATTAGGAGGTAAATGCCCATGGGCAAACGGGTTGGCAATGGCAGTTAATGTGTGCGCACTATTATGACATTGATGACGCTGCTGCCCATCATTCTCTATTAAAGAATTATTACCAGTATTACCTACTGATTCAAAATAGAAAACTAATACAGAACAATTAGGTAGGTATAAAGGCTCCCGATTCCCTCGAAGACTAACTATTTATCAGTTGCGTTCGCGCCACCATCGTAGATAGTTGCGTCCTACAACTCATAAGCTAAAAACCAGTGTCATAGACCCCTATTTGCATAACGTGTCGGTGTAGCGAAGTGTCTCGTACGCCTGGTTATTGATAAGGAGTGAGCAGAATTGTTTTCGATTTTTCGACCGGATTACCTTATTTGTAATTTGTAATGGAGTGTGCCAAATGTACTGAACGTGTTACTGATGGTGTTTTTTGCAATGCTTGCAAAATGCATTTGCATTTTGTTTGCTCTGGTCTGGCAGAAACAACATACAGGAAAATGACCAGTGAGAAACGGGCAGCCTGGCGCTGTCCTGTGTGCAGGGTGTCTCCTCATGCTTCTCAACCTTCTCAGGAGGCTTCATTGGCGGATCTGTTCGCTGAGATTAAACAATCCAGAATATCCATTGAGAACAAGATCGATAGTGTTCAGCAACAGGTAACTGATTTAAATAATAAATGGAGCCTCTTTGAATCGCGCCTGGATACTTTGGAGCAGAGAATTACTTGCACAGAGGGCAATTTGGAAACATTTGCTACTTTACCGCCGCAATTGAAACAACTACAAGACCAGGTTAGTTCTCTCATAAAGGAAAACAATGACCGTGACCAGTTCGGGAGGCAAAATAATGTCGAGATCGCTGGCGTTCCGAGTCGTTCGGGCGAGAATTTGCGCACCGTGCTCAACAATTTATGCATCAAAGTCGGATTCGTCCTTGACCCGTCGACATTGACTGTATCCATAGAATTCGCGTGTTTTCTACTGAGGCAAAACAGCGGGATCTTCGCCCGCCCTCTATTATCGTCCGCTTCACCCGGCGCGCGCGCAGAGACGAGTTGCTGGCGGCGGCCCGCCAGCGCCGCGGCCTCACCACGGCCGACGCCGGCCTCGATGGACCAGCGACCAATATTTATCTAAATGAGCACCTAACACCCGCGAACAAGATGCTGCTGAAGCGAGCCCGCCAAATCAAAAATGAACTTCGCTATGCTTATGTTTGGGTGAAAGACGGCAAAATCCTTATGCGCAAAAATGATACCTCGAAGATTTTGCGCATCGTCACCGATTCCGACCTGTTAGAACTTAAGTGACTATTTTGTAACTTTAATTTTGATCACTATCTCGGTATTCTCGGTCTCGGTATACATTGGTGTATTTTGGAAGTAAGATGTTGGATATTTTATTTCATTCCCATAGCCTATCTATACTGTCGAACTGTTAATTTAATGTTCAATATATTAATCAGTATCGCATTTCTTTATTTTATGTATGATTTGAGTTTTTCTGTTACGCAAGTTTTTTTTTTTGGGCGAACTTTGAGCCATTTTATAAACTTTTTAAGTATATTTAATTTTAACTATGAATAATCTTAACATTTACTATCAGAACGTGAGAGGACTTAGAACAAATTCTCATTCTTTTTTAGCAAATGTACTTTTGTCTAACTATGATATCATATGCTTGACCGAAACATGGCTCACGGATGATTTTAACGATGCGGAATTTTTCTATCATAATTATGTTGTTTATCGTCGGGATCGTCCTGCTTCGACGGCGGGGCGCGGCGGCGGCGTGCTGATAGCGGTGCGGTGCGGCCTGCGCGCGCGCCGCGTTGATGACTGCAGTGCGCCGCTTGCCGAGGAGGTGTGGGTATCCCTACCCCTAGCCGCTGCCGACGGCTCGTCCGCTGCCGTGCCGGGCCGTGCGACCTGTTTACGCATTGTTTGTGCATATTTCCCGCATGGTCGAAATCACGCCGATGGCTTACAATTATTTTATAATCATGTCAACGATCTTATATGTTGGCACCCCAGTGATACGTTTTTGTTACTAGGTGATTTTAATATTTCCCATGCGTTTTGGAGTCTCAATAATTTTTCAAATCTAACCCTTAATCACAATAATAATCCCTTGTCGATAGCATTATCAGACTTTCTCTCTCTCTCTGGTCTCCAACAATATAATGGATGTGTAAATGCTCACAATCGTATTTTAGATCTTGTTATGAGTAATGTTAGGTGTGAAGTTTCAGTCTGCTCGACTCCCCTCACTCAGGAAGATTTACATCATAAAGCCTTGGTTATTTTTTTTTTTCCGTCGTCACTAATGAGATCTTTAAATGCTACAGATCACTATAAATATCTGTATCATGCAGCCAACTTCGACGAGATTAAGCAAGGTCTGTCCCGTATTGACTGGTCAGTAATCGATGGTATGGATACAGAAGGTGCTACAAATTATTTTTATTCCATTTTAAATTCGTTAATCACTGCCTTTGTCCCCAGGAGCAAGGTTTATTCAACTTCCAAATATCCACCTTGGTATAACAGACCATTAATTAAGATTATAAAAAATAAATTAAAAGTTCATGCTAAGTGGAAAAAATATAATAATGCAATTGATTATGAAGAATTTAAATTATTAAGAAAAAGAGAGAAGAAGCTTAATAAGGAATGTTATACCAAATATATAACTCTTAGTGAAAAGAAAATCACATCCTCGCCGAAATATTTTTGGAGTTTCATAAAATCAAAGTTTTCTTCAAATGACATACCCTCTTATATGTATTTTAACAACAATTTGTCCTCTGATGGCGATGTAATTTGTGACCTTTTCAATAATTATTTTAGCTCCGTTTTTGTCTCTGGTAGTAATCAATCACAATCTGCTTCTCCTCAGTCTTCGTCCCCCCCTATAGATGTTTCAACTATTAACATTACAAACGATTTAGTATTCAGACATTTGAAATGCACGTGTGTTAATAAAGGCGCGGGCTTTGACAACATTCACCCATTCTTAATTTCTAAACTTTACGCAGAGCTGTCGGTACCTCTGACTAAGCTTTTCAAAAAGTCCCTAAGTGAAGGAGTTGTACCTAGCATCTGGAAGCGAGCAATTATCACACCGATCCACAAGGGCGGTGATAAGCATAACGTCAAGCTTTACCGACCCATTTCTAAACTCTGTATTTTTGCCAAGATTTTTGAAAAAATTGTGACTAACGAACTAACTGCTTTGGTTTCTCGCCATATATCTTTGAGTCAACATGGTTTCTTCCGAGGTAGAAGTGTCGACACTAACCTAATCACTTATACTGACTTTATAATCAATGCTTTGGATGCTGGTTTTCAGGTTGACGCCGTGTATACCGATTTCTCCAAATGCTTCGATAAAATAGATCATTATATTTTACTCCAGAAGCTGGAAGGAATGGGTATACACGGTGACCTCCTTAGATGGTTAAAGTCTTACATTAGCAATAGAAGTCAGGCGGTTGCGCTTAAGGGCTATAGGTCGAAGTTTTTACCCATTCCATCGGGAGTACCCCAGGGTTCCCATCTTGGGCCTTTTCTTTTTACCCTATATGTTAATGATATTGACACCTCTTTCCAATATTCTTCACATATACTTTATGCAGATGACATGAAAATATATAAAATAATTAGGGACTATGAAGATTGTGTAGCATTACAATCAGACTTATCTCGATTTGAGGACTACTGTCGATGCAATCTTCTTATGTTAAATATTGACAAATGTTATACAATAACTTTTTCCCGTAAACAGGCTCCTATCAATTACGATTATAAATTAGCAGGTAATTGCGTCTCACGAGTGTCATCAATTCGAGATCTAGGTGTTACGCTTGACTCTAAACTCACTTTTAATGAACACGTCGATAATATTATAGCAAAAGCATACAAAAAATTAGGAATGATTCTTCGGCTAAGTAGACCATTTAAAAGTATTTTTACATTAAAAGTCCTGTATTACTCTTATGTACGGAGTATATTGGAGTTTGGTAGTGTTGTGTGGAGCCCGCATTTTGAAATTCATAAGTCTCGACTTGAGAGAATTCAAAAAATTTTCTGTAGGTCTCTTGACTACAGAACTGGTTGCTATGGTATTGATTACCTCGCGTCTGCAGCCAAACATAGCCTTCCTACCTTGGAAAATAGAAGATCTTATCTTGATGCCTTATTTTTGTTCAAAATTGTTAGAAATCATATCGATTCAAATGTATTATTAGACAAAATATCATTCAAAATTCCCCGTGTCCACTCACGTTCAAAACCCACATTCTCCTTTTCAACCTGTGGTTCAAAGTATGCCAAAAATTCTTTTTTCAGGCGCTCTTGTAGTATGTACAATAAGTCACTTAACTCAATTGATATTTTTGCTCATAGTTTGTCCGTCTTCAAAAATAAGATTCAACATATTTTGTTCTCTTATGATACTGAAGCTATTAGTTAGAAAATCAGAAATACATTGTTTTTGCAATAACTAATGATCTGGTTCTGGCAATTTGTATACTTATACTTCTTTGTTATTTGTAACCAGTAAGTAGTACGCAATTAAAATACCTACTTGTATTTGTTATTAGTATAGGAAACTTTAGGCCTTTCTGTAATAACATTTTTGTAGTATTTTATGTAAATGGCTGTTTGTTTTTCTGAATAAATTAAGTGTCACTAAAAGTGAAAAAGCTCAATTACACTAATAGGGATGATGACTAGTTAAAATATATAATTTAACATTATGCACGACATAATACACGAAGAAATTATTACGATGTGGATTGCAGTACTTTTTGTACAGAACTTCTATTTATTTTAATAAATTGAAAATAACTTAAAAGAGTAGGTCATTAGGCACTACTCAAACGTGACGTCACTTTTGAGTATTTCATATAAAATTCCATACTGGTGATATCGTTTTGACAGTTCGAAAAAAGATGCTGATTTGACTTGCCAGTCATCATGGCTATTACAGGTGTAGTGAGAAATTACTTGCCTTCGGAAACGTTCGTAAACACATGCTGTTTCAGGCAGTGTCACCGAGTCTGACTGAAGTAGCATGACAGCTATTACTGTCAGTCTCAGTGAGATAGACTGAAACAGCATGACGTTGACGAACGTTTCCGAAGGCAAGTCATTTCTCACTACATCTGTACAGGATGTGTGACTCACGCATGTCGAAGATGTCGGTGTGGTGGTTGGGCAGCAGCGCGGTGGGCGGCGTCCGCGGCGGCGGCGTCTGGTTCACGTAGTGCCGCACGCTCTCCTCGCATCTGCACAAACATAATTATTTGTATACTCGGTCAAACAATCCTTGTCGGTCATAGAAGGCTGCAAATATAGATATAGTAACTAGTTTTTTGCTCTGTGCGCAAGGCCCAAGGGCCTCGCGGGCCTCTCTTTTTGTCGACTGAGGTCGGAGGATGGTTTGGAGATATGTTTTTTATTTTCTTTTATTTTTTTATTATTGTTTTTGTATTAGTTTTTACTTTTGTCGCAGTTATTGGGCTTATTAAGACAGTTAGGAAGGGCAGTTTCACCACGTGGGCTCGCCCGTCGGGCCTTCGGCCCTCGGGCTCGCGCGGAGAGCACCTCGATCGTGACGCTCCGGGCCTTCGGCCCTACGCGGAGCTCGGCCTTCGGCCTTCGCGGGCTTGACGCCTTGCCATCGGGCCTTCGGCCCTCAGGCTCGGCTAATTAAGATACTGGGGTAGTTGAACGCTTGGTAGCTCGATTTGCTCGGAGCTCGGCCTTCGGCCTCGCTTTAAATTACTTGGAGGTGACGCGCTTGGGCCCTCGGGGCGAAGCTCCGGGCCTTCAGCCCTCCGCGAGGTCGGCCTTCGGCCTCCCACCCTGAAGCTCGCCCTTCGGGCTCGCTTAACATAGATTTATATTGGTTCTGGTAATGTTCCGGCCCTCCTGCAGCGAGGCCTTCGGCCTCGCCCAAAATTACTGGGGTCGGGGACCCTCTTGGGCCCCGGGAGTGAAGCTCCGGGCCTTCGGCCCTCCGACCATTTTGAAAAATTGGTACAAAATTTTTATTTTTTTTTTATTAATTTTTGTGGCTCAAAAACTGTCAGCAGTTCCCTATGACATTTGGTCGAGCACCCCCCACTTAGGTCTCACCGTTTGGCCGGGCCGTTGAACATTTTTTGACCAGGGAGCAAATCTTGAAATGTCAGATTTTTCTGGTATACACCTCTGCGCCCTCTATACGACGACATCAAAATCTTTACTCCACCAGACCTCCTTCTGGGAGAACAACCCCATATACATGAAATCAGTGGTAATGCAGCTATAATAATATTAAAAACGAATAATTTATTCCGAAAACAACAACCTGGCTACAATAATTCATAAATTATATTTCCCGCTAACCTATACAAGACTCTTCGCGGTATTTTTTTTTTATTTCAAATCTCGGCCTATTATTTGTGTATTTATTTATCATAAATCTTTGTTCCTTAGTTGTCTGTGTATACACCGTGTTTCACTTAACACCAAAAACCAGAAAACCGTTTGTTCAGAATCGGGAGTAGAATCGATTGAGCTATATCTTGTTGGGGGTAATATTTTTATTTTTATTTGTATTTTTAGTTATTTTTTACGTGCCCAGTCTACAAATTCGTAATACAACATTGTGCATATCACATTGCTGAAGGTTGTATACCAATTCAGTATTTAGGGGTATTTTGGTAATAATGGCTGGTTACCGGGACGATTATTTTTTCCGCTACGAGTTTGACGTTGTTTGTCAATTTGATTTGTATGTTCATTCCGTTGATATTTCTAATTATCATGGCGTTTAGATTCACGAACGTTCAATACTGTGAAATAGTAAGAACGCAAGCACGCCGCAATGACAATGTCAATTTAGCGGTAAGGACTTATCACGAGGAGTTTTGTGTCGCCGTGTCGAATGCCACCATAGCCGCAGCTACTCAACGACTTCGGGACTACGATTCTTTCGACCACCAATGGCCAGAGTAAGGCATGATGAAATGAACCCTGATTTCGAGGAGGCCGTCTTAGAGTATTTTCGCGTTAATCATACGGCTAGCACACGACAAGCTGGTCGTCGGTTTAATTGTGATCATAAGAATATTTGGAGAATTTTGAGAGACGACCAGCAACACCTTTTTCACTATCGTCTGTGTCAGGAGCTCAACAGATTGTTGCTTGAAGACGTTCCCTTGCAGTTTGTACATCAAATGTATTACCAGCATGATGGTGCTCCTGCACACTTCCAGATAAACGTCAGGAGACATCTGGACAATATTTATGGGCAGCATTGGATCGGACGTCGAGGCCTAGTGCAATGGCAAGCCAGATCACCGGATTTAACTCCACAGGACCGACGACTATTGACGAACTACGAAACAAAATTACTGCCTCTTTTGAGACGGTTAAAAATACTCCTGAAGTGCTGCAGTCAATCAGAAACAATTTACGGAAACGAGCATTGCTCTGCCGTCGCCAAGGCGGGCGACATTTTGAACAGCTCTTAAACATCCGCGAACACCGTAACTTGTAAATAAAATGACAATACTGTTTTTGTTATAATTTTTATGTACACAATTGGTCATTACTTATGTAAATATTTATGAATTGAAAGAGTTGTTTTTTATTTTCTTGCGTAAACTCACCAACTTACATACTACATAGTTAATACTTAACATTTCTGAATCTGAGAGAGCATTCGTAACCGTTATAATAGCGGGACCAGGTACTGAATTCGACCGATTCATATTGCATTACTTAATACTGAGTTAGTTAATCAGTCGTTATAATGGCGGGACGAGACTATTTGAAATGGAAGAGGTACTAATTATTTTACAACAGGTACCAAATAGTACCAATTCAGTACTAAACAATACAACATGAAACGACAGAATTCAGGACCTGGTTCCGCCATAACGTTATAATGGCGGGACCAGACTATTGCAAATAAAGCTTTGAAATGGAAGTTCTATTTTTTTTACAAAAGGTAGCAAGTAGTACCAATTCAGTATTAAACAATGCAATATAAATCGACAGAATTCAGGACCTGGTTCAAAACGGACGACATTTTATATCGACTCCGACACAAAATCGTTGTCGGACGACTGTGAACAGCATATAAAATGTTTTGCCACCAGAACGGCCGATTAAAAATAGGCCCACATCCGACATAGTGGGAACGAGCTCTTAGACACTGGTCTCACCGCATGCTACTAAACTAATCTATGAACTAACGGCTATAAACACGAACGAAAGATACACACTCTCGAGTAAAAAAAAAAGACACGGCCCTTCAGCCCTTCACAACATTGGCCGAACATAGGAGATCGTACGGACGCAGCTATACAAGTTCTAAAGTTGCGTCCCGTACGATCACCCATGCACTTTCTGTCCGCCCGTCTCTGTGTCCGCTTGTCTGTAACCTGCAGGTTATTATTTTATGAGCTGTGATAGCTAAACAGTCGATTTTTTACAGATATGTATAATGTTAACATATTCCTGTTGCCACAGATATGCCACACACCACCAGACAACACCATTAGGGAATATTTTGCATTTTGCGTAGGAGGCACTCCAGTTGGCGTGTTTGCGTTATGACTCTCGTTTCCACCTGTATACTAATGGGAGCAAGAGGCAAAACGCAAATACATACGCCAAGTGAAGTATCAGCATAAGCAAGCAGTCATAACAGATAGTGTCATAATCAGGGTCTGGTTTTATACAGCTATAATTTACAAGCAGCAGTCTCTTTCTAACTTACTTTGCTAAAAAGAGACAGAAATATTCCCAAATGTTACGCATGACTAAAAATACTCTTTTTCCATACCTACATTTGATTAGAACAAGTCTTTCTAATTCTAAAGGTCAAACCTACCTTTTAATAAACTTTTTGTTAGAAGATATGTCTTTTTAATTCTTAGGAGCGACATGTCAAACTGACCGTTTTCAAATAAACCCAGTGACATCACAGGTAATTCAGAAATAGAAAACGTACGTACATCTCTCTTTGACACCGAATTTAATTGGTAAGCCAGATAAGGATAGTTACTTGTATAATAAATGTTGTACTACATCTATGCTTTAGTCCTTAATCCTCGGTGCAACTGGCCTAATTTGAAAACGCTCGAGTGTCATAAGAAATCGAACTCGTATCTAATTACAACTTTGTCATTTTGAATGTTGGGTTAAGTTTGCTTAGCTTTCCTATTTGAAGTTTACTGTGACAAAGTTTTAAAGTGGTTTACAGCGACACAGCTGTCTATTGGTAAACCTTATGTCGTTGCAATAATGTACAAAATAAATAGTTTCAAGGTTTATGATGGTAGCTAGCAATTATTTTATTGAGTGTAGAGTTAAAAGTCGAGTAGAGGTGTACAGAAAATCAAACATCCAATAAAAAAATAAATAAACAACAGATTAAAAAATTAATACTATAGATAAGTTTAAAAAAATAAAAATCAGTTGGGGTGTCTGAGGTTTTGAGTGTTACCAGAAACACCGTGTATAAGTATCTATTATATACACGGTGCTCGCGAGCATTGCGAAAGATTTTAACTATGCATTCTAGCCATCAAAATAAACAAAAAATATTATGAGACCTACCCTTTTTTTTTTAGACTTTTACTTTTAAACATTTACAATACTTTTTGTCATAACAACAATTTGTGAAAATTATTTTTTTAAATGTTTTTTTAGGGCAGATATATTTTGTCAAGTCTATTCTTATTTTTGATTGTAAGGCAAAAGGTGTGGTGATATTAGAACACATTGTGGTAGCATTGTAATCCAAAAGAAGTTAAATGACGAGTTACGTCGAAAAACTTATTTCGAAAAAAGGTTAATTATCCCTGGAACCGAGCCGAATCCAGAAAATTATTATATTCATATAACATTAAATACTCTAAATATGCTCAGGAATTCAGCATTAAAATCTTTCGGAATGCTCACGAGCACCGTGTATATCGTCGCTTGGTACCCAAATCACAAGCCTTAATTAAGCTTACCGTGGGACTAAGTCAATTTGTGTAAAATGTCCCAAGGTGTATTAATTAATTGTATTAATATCTTACGATGACAGGGGTAGTATCGGCTGCAGCGGCGGCGGCGGCGGGTGGCGGTGCGACGGCGGCTCCGGCGGCATCTTGTCCGGCATGTCGTTGTAGTACTCGCGCTCGTCCAGCGGCCGCGACCCGTTGAGGTTCAACCTGCCAACATTACCATAAAGATACAGATAGTCCAACTCATCTTTGCGCGCGGCGCTATGCGTGAGTAAACCTTGTTTATTCACGTGTTGCTCGGACGACGACGCGTCACTGCCACACAAAACAAAAACAAATGAAAGCTGTATAATTACAAGCGCACGCACACATAGCGCCGCGCGCAAAGATGACTTGAACTATCTGTAACATTCTATGTTTGTAGTTCTATGGTCGTGTGGTGAAGGCAGTAAGAATACATTTGTCACCACCCCAACTTCTCCTGCGGGTGTCGTAAGAGTCGACTAAGGGATTGAAGTGTCACTGACCATTATTTAATAAAAGATTGATGATGGGCAGCAGCGTCATCATAGTGGACGTATTACTGCGATCGCCAATCCGCTTGCGCAGCGTGGCGATTATGGGCATTTACCTCCTAATGCGTCTATACGCATAGTTAAAAGGAGAGGTCCAGCACTGGACTATCATAGGCTGATTATGATGTTTGTAGAAATATAAAATAATTTATTCGTAACACACAGATCAAGTAAAAAGGACAAAGTAGATACAAAAAAGGTGCCACGAAATGGTCTCATCTCAGCACGATGCTGGCGTGAGCTAGCGCTGATCTTCCGATGAGACCATTGAGTGAAAAATTAGTTTCAAGTATTAGCAACCAAATCCCACATCATTTTGAGGTTACAACTCAAAAGAGTAGAGTTTAATGTAAAACAATTTGATTGAACATTGGAAAAGTGGCATTTTAAACACAGAAAAGATTTCATGAATTCATAGGGAAACATCCTCTTTGTATTTATACATGTCAGTAGGTCATAGTTCAAAAGACATCATAGTTCTAGGAAAAGCTATTAGAGTGACATCATCCCATTGCCAATAAAGACAGCTCTAAAAGCATAATAAATATGAGCTTTCATAAGTATCAACAGTTGCCTGACTACTATTTTAATCCAAAGGTTTCTGACTCTTTGACCCAATTATTATATAAATTTAGCTTAAATATGTTAGATTGTGGATTCAAGAGGTATGTAACATCAAATTTAGTTAACTTTAGTACATTATCAAGGAGCTGTGTATGTAATAATATGAACCACATTACAGGCCCAAGATTATGCCTTTTAGTCATGTTGTTTCCTTTCACTTCATTGATATCATAACTAAATGAAATTATCTTGCCCAAATATGTAATGAGAAATTGAGAGCTCAAGGAATATATTGCTAGTTGCTACATGTAACTTATCATTTATCAAACAAAATCAGATTTCTCAAGTCAATGCAAGGTTTTTAGACAATGTTATCGAAAACTGCATCTTATATATTGTTTATAAAGTCTTCAATTGCAATACTTGAATGCAATAAAAGTATGCAAAATGCACGAGCCATTGAATCCAGTATAAAAGCAACATGGTATGAGTCATCCTAATTTATTAGCAGTACTGCAGACCAGTTAATTGATAGCTTTATCTGTGCAGTGAATCAGCTTGGTACACAATGTTCTAAGTATTGATTTGGCAACAATTTTAGAAGGATACAGTTACCTTTATCATATTTGTGGAATTTGTTATTATGGTGATGTCATATCAGGAAAAATGTTCAGTTCACACTTCATTTTTGTTTTACAATTCAAACTGAAACTTACTGGAAGGATCTTTTCCATTGATTTTCTTATAATCAGATTGTAAAAGTACATTGATTTTACAAGGTTAAACAAAATTAAACAAATGTTTACTAAGATAAAAATTGGAATATAAAAGTTTTTTACTTACGAGGAGGGTTTGGTTAAGAATTCTTTGAAGCGGAGTTCAAAAGCTTGTCCAATGGTAGCTATGACATCCTGGGCTAGTCTCCCACCACATTCCAACACATAGCAGGCCCTCCATTCTGATGGGGGTGCTGATTTGGCTACATATGCTACAAAGTCTAAGGAGTCTGCGTCACCACCAGAAGCAAATGATACTCTTGGCATGTCATGGCGGGCTACTGTTTCGTGTCCTTCTAGCGCTGCTAGGGTTATGGCTTTGGATGAGATGGTGAGTGCAACATTGGCTCCAGAATGTGCCATGCGGGGCTTTGCTGCTAAAGCTCGAGCGGCAGCTTGACCGACTCGGCGTTTCTTGTCTGCAGACCTTAGGCCTGCTGCGGCACATACTCGGGCTATGCATTCTCTGTAAATGTTGTGTATAGATTTAGGTTTCTACCAAGATTTTATTGGTAAATTGAAAAAAAAAACAGGCCTTAAAGGGCTCAGTCAGACATACAGACACTTTGACTTTTATTAATTCATATAAAAACATACAAAATAATTGGTAATTGATGTTAGTCTAGTGGATTTATCCCATAATAGTTTAATTATAGTAAGATATTACTTGGAAACAATATATATAGCATTACTCTAATAAGTTATTTTGAATAAACTACAATCTTAAAATGATGAGTTACTTACTTTGCTACTTGTGATCTGGTCTCAAAATCCAGCTTTTTCATAGAAGTCAGCACTTCCATGCAGCCAATGTACTGCAAAATAATACAAGCCTATAAATTTGGAATGTGCATAACTTAAGGCATATTTGCGTCACAGGGAACTTCCTGTTGTGATCGAAATGTTCCAAGTGCGCTAGGAATGTCGTAGTTCCTTACCCTGACCGCATATGTTATTCCGTCGCTCGCTAGCACGGAGTCGGGGTGGATCCAACCGCGGACCGGCTTGGCTACAAATGCCCCGTTTTCCGCCATCTCCAACACAATTTTAAAGCACTAATACCAACTACAACAAACTCTTCACACTTCGCCTATTCTAAGTTATTTTATATACACTTTCATTATGATTCAAATCATTAATTCACAGACGGCGCTGCACTTGTCGCCGATGAACACTCACATGCATAACAACTATAATCAGTGTCCTATTAGGAAATAGCTATGTTTAATTTTGCGAAAGCGTGTGAATCATTATACAAATCAACAATCGTGTTTAAAAAATAAATTCCACACAATACAATCACAAAAGTTACAACTTTTTTGACAGGATTCCTAACCAGCCACAGATAGCATTAGCAATCTGAGCCAGAGCTACCAACTCAATCATAAAAGCCGTTTCGTTCGCAGCGCCGCTCTAGGGTTAGGGTGTTTGAAACTGTCATTGATTCTTTGATGTGTTTCATGGCGGCTTTCGATTGATTTTTTGGATTCACTGCACCTATTTAGCCTGCAATGTATTATAAGTCACAAGCGATATGTAGTCGAGTAAATAAAGTCTATATATTTGTGAACGTTATGTTGGCTAAACTACACAGTCATAGCTGTGGCAGTGACTGGATAATGGCGGCAAATTCAAAAATTGTAAGCGCGAAGTGTTGTCGCTTTGGTTGGCGCCCCACAGAAAATTTGAATAGGCATTAGGCCGCCTTTTTACTGACAGCGATGGTTGGGGGTTGGACATTTGGTTGCCTTACGTATATTGAACTGCCTTGTATATATATATAATCGGATACATAAAGGGTACAATTTAAATTTTAAGCGACTCTTTGTCATAGAAGAAACAAGTTCATTCATTTGTATGGCGGCCGAGCGCGTCAGATTTAGTACTGAAGTTGTTACTTGCCTATGATTTTAAATATGTCTCACGCCCTTGAGTATTCATATTTTTAGGGTTCCGTAGCCAAAATGGCAAAAACGGAACCCTTATAGATTCGTCATGTCCGTCTGTCCGTCTGTCCGTCTGTCACAGCCGATTTACTCGGAAACTATAAATGCTACAGTAACGAAATTTGGTAAGGATATGTGTTATATGAACCGCTACAGGATTATGATACTAAATTGTAAAAAAAACCATTGGGGTGGGGGCCCTCCATACATGTAACTGAGGGATAGAATTTTTTTTTTGTTGTATATAAGCGTGTGGGGTATTAATAGAAAGGTCTTTGAAAATGATATGAAGGTTTATAAATCTCATGTTTATTTACGCAAATCGTTTTCGAGATATCAGCTCTCAAAGTCTGAAAAATGTGTCCCCCCCCCCTCTATTTTTTAAACTACGCGATATAAAATTCTAAAAAAAATATATGTTATGCACATTAATAAACTCTATCAAAGATTTTTGGTTTGATTAAATTATCTTCTATAGTTTTTGAGGTAGGTTGATTTAACTGTATTTTTTTATAATAAATCGATAATGGTACGGAACCCTTCGCGCGCGAGTCCGACTCGCACTTGGCCGGTTTTTTTGTGTTGTTGCAATTAATATTACTTAAGGAGGCATTATTAATGTTTTTGTTCACTTCAACTTACAAAATTTGACGCCTGAAAGCTGCAAGCTGTGATTAAAGACGGTCAACTCAGTGGATTTCACTGAGTTCATTTGACACGCTAAGTAGATACGTTTGCTTGATCTAGTCTGTGCTCCAATGACTATACCTTTTGTTGTATAATTTTATTGGATTTGTATCATTAAATTTCTGTGACTCGTTTCGTATACTTTTAAAATTGTGACTGGTAAGCCCTCTGCCAGCCTGTCAGTAGAAAAAGACGGAGATCCCGAAGTGAGGGCATATGGTAGCAAGGCACATAGGTTTAGGTTTAAAGATATTTATTCTCAAAAAAGACATACAAGTCACTTACATGAGAACAGCATTATAGAAAAATAATAATTTTATAACGGTAGAAACTTAAAATCGTTTGATAGGAGCACGCTCATATGATTAATTTTTTTTAAGGTGGGTAGTGGTTAAAAATGTAGTGTGATAACTGTATTTTAAATTCGTTGAATGAGCTTGCCCCTCTCAAAGCAGACGGTAATTTATTATAAATCTGTGCAACTTCATAGGTAAACATTTTTTTCCCTAATTGAGTTCCACATCCCATACATTTTACGTGTCTTCACTGTTCGAACATACTCTAAGCCCCCTAAGGGCACACATTCTTGTTTTATTATGGGATTTTAATTGTACCATCAGTGCCGGATTTAGAAATTTGCCGCCTGTAGGCCATTTATATTTTGCCGCCCCTATCCACTGTGCTAATTTGAATAATTTCTTAGGAAAAAAGCTTCGTATATAATTAGTCGTTGGACACTTTGGCAGGTATTTCATTTCACAGCCGTGTGCGCGTACTACCGGAGTGTTCGTGGCAGGAAAGGAAATCCAGCATCCCTACCGTGAACTACGAAATCCGCAAATTTCAAATTTCGGGCAATGAAGGCGTCATTAGAGTGACGGAGACAAATCCCCGAAATTTACGAACTTCTGTGTTTGCAGTAGCAGGCCTTCTCTTACTTTGTACAGTACGCGAACTTTTAGCTGGTTTGACAGTGGAGGGATGGACACCTAGCCAACATACAATGACCGATACAGTGGTAGATTAGAGTTTATGCGAAGAGACTGGGGTTGTACTTTGTATGGAAATTAATAATAATATACGACTCTACCCTTACCACACAAACTCTAGATAGCGGTCCTTAAATTGGGAAAATAAAGAAGTGCATTCAAAAATTAAAAATCAGTTTGAGCATAAATAATTAAACCATTTAATATATTTCAACTCGGTTTTTATAGTTAATTAAAATTATTTTTTTAATACTTTACAACGCTCACTCGCAAACAACAAATCAATCAATGTTACAATAAAATCAGAAAACATTATTATTTGGCTTTAAAATTATCGGATAATTAATAATTATAGAAAAAAACTTTTACTCCCATCCTGTAGCCAGGTTTGGTACTCAAAGAAGAAAGCGCTGAAACATATGTTTTAAATTCCATTATTAATGCGACGTTTTTTCTGATTTTTTTTTCATTGTTAATAATCAGGTAGCTTTATTTAATTATGTTTGTTGTTTAATTGTAAAAATTACTGAAATGTCGTCTGTTAGCGCACTATAAATAATTTACAAAAAAACGCAATTCCAATTGATTAGAAGGTTTCATTATTCCCATTAATATCATCATTAGTGATTGAAGGTTACAATTTACTGTTTTTCAGATTTTGGTACCATCTGGTAGCCATATTTGGTAGATAGCTACGAAATAAGAAACGTGTTTTCCTATCTTGTGGCCAGCTACCTGGGAACGATTATCTTATTCGACGATACGATCATTTCGTAAATTCTTTCTATTAAAGATTATGAGGCTGTAATTTCAAAAACGTTCATTAAAGTTTTTATTATTTTTGGTCGCCTGAAAATTTCTGTTCATGGGTGTATTTTGAGATGCTGTAGTGCGAGTGAGCGTAGTAAAAATAATTTTAATTGACTATAAAAACCCATTTGAAATTTATTAAACGGTTTAATGCTCAGACCAACGAACTAGAGATACAATAGAAGCCTGACTCGAGCTCAAAAATGACCCCACGACGACTGTGCCGCGAACGATTGAGTGTGCCGCGGTTGAATTTGACAGCTTTAGTGCAACAGAGATTTTCCGTGACATAGGATGTCAGCTGATAGAAAATAATAAAATCAAAAACCCCCGTACAATGCCGTCTTGTGCAGTAAAATGGTGTAAATCCAACTCCAAGGATCACAAGAAAGTAGATGGGAACCATTGGTATGCGTAAGTTTGATCCTGAACACGATAAATAATTATTTAAAGCAACAGATTATTGTATAGACTAATACGCTAAACCAAATGTCGTATCTCTATACTAATTTCATAGTAACTTGTGTCTTTTTGTTACTGAGTTACATATTGGTGATAGGATTATGCAACATTTCTATGAGTAAGTAAACTACCTATTAATTTTATTTTCGAACAAAAAAATAATTTAATTTACCTAGCTTTTTGCCGTGTGGTGACGGCAGTAAGAATACATTTGTCACCACCCCAACTCCTCCTAAAAGTAAGAGTCGACTAAGGGATTAAAGTGTCACTGACCATTCTACAAGATTGATGATGGGCAGCAGCGTCATCATAGTGGACACATTACTGCGATCGCCAATCCGCTTGCCCAGCGTGGCGATTATGGGCATTTACCTCCTAATGCGTCTATACGCATAGTTAATAGGAGAGGCCTACGTCTAGCAGTGGACTAACATAGGCTGATGATGTGAGTAACACTTTTATTAATCTTTGTTGCTAGGTTATTACTACTTACTTAGGTACTATCCCAAAGTTACGTTTAACCTTTTTATTTTTTTCTTTTTCATTACTAGAAGTTCACAATTCACATAAAAGTACCATAAAAGTAATAACAGTAAACACAACAAAAATAAATAAACGCAATGTACAATTGAAATTTACTCCACTCCGAATAACAAATACAATGGTAACTTTTAAAAGACGCGCGCATACCTAAAGAATTTTTAAACGTGCGCAAATTTGTAAGGCAGCTATCTTATCGACAAACAGCCAATATAAAAAAAAAAAACTGCGAATCATTAACGATTATCATAAGGGCATTTTCACTTCTAGGAACACCCAATTAGCTTAACTCTCATAAAAAAGTGAACTTCGATGTCAGTTTTGTTTCGACAAATAAGCATGAAATATTTACGTAAATCCACTTTATTCATGTTTTCATATTGCATAAGCGCGTATTCTTCCTAGATTAAATGATAAAAAAACATTTTGTTAATATTGAATGCTTAATTGTCGTTACAAAGCTGACATTGAAGTAATTTTTTGTGAGGGTTAAGCTAATTGGGTAGCCCTAGAAGTGAAAATGCCCATAAAATAAAAATACGATAACTTTACATTTAATATAATTACTTAATAATTTGGATGCACAATTTATAGTACGGTAGGTAAGCGGAATACTAACTCGAGTCATAAAAGCCCTCCGCCTCTTACCTCCCTTGATGCATACAATGTTTTTCATCACACTTGCCGACAAAAAAATAAGTTTTAAGACATAATATTATTAAATGACGTACTGACATTTCTATTACTCCCTAGGGAATATTACTTTTCTATTACTCCCGCTACGCGCGCAAGCAATGGCGCGCTTGGACAGCAAGTGTGATGAAAAATATTTTATTTATTTATTTACGAAAATTGATAGTATTTTGTAAAAATATTCTGTATTCCGCTATTTTTGCCACATGTCAACTCTTTGGTCAATTTAAAAAATAAACATAATCTGACTAAATTCAAATGCTTCATCTACATGACATAATACTTGCAAATGTTGGCAAATATACTTGGTCGGGTTATGATATTACCGCACTAGAACAATAACGTAATGAAAAAGCACGCGTGTTTAATATCTTGGATTATGAGGTCTAATAGCAGTTCAATAATACCTACGTTACGAGCAAGTGTGTTGAAAAATACTTTATTACGGTATATCCGTATTGTTTTATATGGACGTGCATAATCTCAACAAAAAATGCGGGTCAAAATAATATTTATATGAATTGGTTCCATCTTGCATAATATAATCCCAGTAAGGTTTGACAACGTCATAATATTGTAACGCCGCGCAAGAGGTTTGACGCATACAATTCTGTCTTACCGAATCAAAACTATTCAAAACTTTTATTAACCAATCACAACTTTTTTTTAATAGCGCGTAATTGTGTATTGGATATAATTTTAAGGTGCGCGGACATATTTATGGAGAGGGGATAGCAGTCAGTGTCAATGGGGCTGGGGCCATTATTTAAAGGCATTTTTGTATGTAAAGCTTCGTCTATATAATATTCCGTCGCTGGCTCAGACAGATTTTTAATTTTTGTAGAACTTTTTTATTTTGCAAATTCAAGGACCGCTTTCTAAAGTTTGTGTGGGTTGTTGGTAGAGTCGCATATTGTTATTAATTTTCATACAAAGCACAACCCCAGTCTCATCGTATAAGCTCTGATTTACCACTGTATCTGTAGTATCTTAAGGATACCTGGCTTTCACCCAGGAGGCTCGGGTTCGATTCCCGGTACGGGAACCAGAATAACGACATTTTTCATGTCCCGAACCTGCACACTAGCGTCATCTATTGATGACAACGAAACGAGATGACAATTCTTGCCAGTAACACAAGTATTGTTTCGAGAACGACAACGAGAAGAGTCAATGTCGATAGCACCTTCACCCATGATCAGCCAACCGAAAACGGTGTTCAGCGCCACAGGTTCATTTTCCTCACCTTTCACTAACCCAGGTTGCAGTGCTGACGACAGAAGACCGACATTGACTAGGATATCAATAGGCCCTGGCTTATAAAAGAAAGGATCAGCAAGATCAAGACCCTTTAAATGAGGCCAGGCCGATGTGTCAAATTCACCAGGAGGCATATCCGAGCAAATTTTAGGCAATACAAAAGCCTCAAACGAAAATTTGTGAAAGTTATTTCCATTTGTTGGAAATATTTCACAATCGACAGATCCCATTGGGGTTGTTGATGTACAACCAATACCGTTAACCGATTCCTTATAGGTAGTTAAGAGTAAACCAAGTTTTTCTACGGCTCGCTTTGTGATAAAATTACAAGCTGACGCGGAATCGAAAAGAACCCGAATAGGTACCAGCTGACCCGTGTTGTCTTTAATGTGCTTACCCTTTACTTTGGTGAAAAAGAACTACCAATGAAATCTTAACCCGAAAACGATTTTAACAAGCAAATATCTATAGGAACTTTACAAAATCCTGTTCGAAGGAACAAAAATAAAATGAACGAAATAAAATGGACTGTAACTTTTCTTCAAACGAATATCAAATTTTATAGGGGATAACTGTGCGTCAAGAATGGCGGCCAATCGACACGACAGAGTTATATATATGTGAGAAACTGGCAAAACCTTGAAACACGTTTAAAAGGGTACTGACCTGGGCTCGAAGAAGCGGGCTGCTCCTCGTTCAGATAGTCTAGGGCCTCGGAGACCAGCTCGTGCACTTACCAGACGTCCTAGGTTACCTGACCACTGAATATAACGAAGCTCGGGCATCCCTTGAGACCGTAAGAAGGGACGCCCGAGCTTCGTTATATTCAGTGGTCAGGTAACCTAGGACGTCTGGTAAGTGCACGAGCTGGTCTCCGAGGCCCTAGACTATCTGAACGAGGAGCAGCCCGCTTCTTCGAGCCCAGGTCAGTACCCTTTTAAACGTGTTTCAAGGTTTTGCCAGTTTCTCACATATATATAACTCTGTCGTGTCGATTGGCCGCCATTCTTGACGCACAGTTATCCCCTATAAAATTTGATATTCGTTTGAAGAAAAGTTACAGTCCATTTTATTTCGTTCAGTTGGTTTAAATTGACTTTTCTATGCTATTGAACTGTACTAATCACTCACTTTGTATGAGGGGATACATTATTTCATAGATATTATTATGTTGGTACTATGTTCCATCCTGTATAATTCTGCCGCCACGGCCGAAGTTTAAAAAAGTTCGCTTCTACTCTGCTGCTTGTAAAATCTGCCAAATTATTTTATTGACACCTAAAATAAATAAAAAAATTCTGCCAAATCCGCCGCCCCTAAAATCTGCCGCTCTAGGCCATGACCTACTTGGCCTACTGGTAAATCCGGCACTGTGTACCATTATAATTTCATTGTCATTGTTATTTTTAACTGAAAGGCACAGTTACCGTTCCCAGGAAAGTACCTACAACAAAAATATGTGTAGGTAAAATGTTAAAAATACAGTTGAACGTACGATCTCATCGAAAAGAGCTTGCGAATGTTCTAATGTATTTATGCGTGTTATGTATTTATCTATTTAAATATCTATTGTCTGCTATTTCCAATCAACTCACAATACAAAATACAAGCTTTGCTGTGGATGGGGCCAGGTTGATTTATTTCATGCACCAGTATCTATGGAATGAAAAAAACCGGCCAAGAGCCTGTTGGACCATGCTCAATGTAGGGTTCTGTAGTTATTCAAAAACATGACATGGTCATACTTACATAACCCAAATATGAACAGTATACAGACATTTTGAAGACGCTCAAGCTTATTGCGTTGCAGTGAGATCAAGATAAGCAACGTCAGCATAATTTAAAATAGGAAGTAAAAGAGTTTGTGCAAGAGCAATTTTGGTAGGAATAGGAAGGAAGTTCTGCAATTTCCGAAGCGAACCTACAGCCGCAAACATCTTCTGACTTCGCTCACCTGAGCCACCCAAGTCAAGATCCTGTCCATAATGATGCCGAGATTTTTTGATTGATGCGAGTTCCAGCGCGCTATCGTATTTTGATTAGAAAAAAGTGAGAGAAAAATATGTTTTATTTCGAAAAAATTGCTACGGATATGAGTCACCCTGCTGCGATGAGGTACAGAATTTGTCGGTTAAATACCCGAGTACTACCTAAGACTAGATAATGTTATAGGATGTAGCTGTCTACAGTACCTACATGGACATATAAATATGTACCTATTAGCATGATTTGTGTTGTAAATTTTTAGACTAGGTATTCATTATGCTATGAGCCAAAGCCATTCTGAGATGGAGACTTTTACTATCATGGTATTTTGTGCTACCTGCAGGATTTTGTAATCTAGGCCATTTTGCGATCCAAACAGGTCATTTAGTAGATTTAGTAGTGTGATGCCACCCCACAATGGGTGCTGGCCGGATAATGTGAAAGGTATCTTATAAATGCGTAACAAATAAATTTTCATCGTAATCCCAAAAGCCACTGGAAGTGGAGTAGAAGGCAGCGTTTTCAGAATCGTTGCGTAATTTATGGCTGTTAGCTAAGTAAAAAAGTTGCTGGGAACCGGGCAAGGCTCTTCTTTATGTTCGGATTGCGATAATTTAACCATCATTTCTTCTTTTCCAATACTTTAGAATTGGAAGGGTTGAGAAAATTGTGCGGGGTTGCGGGCCATGTGGTTTTGGTTTTTTAAATGTAATATTATTCTAACAAAATTGGTTTGCAGGATATAAATGTTGTATACTTAATGGGTGTAATAAGTAATATACTAAAATGTCAAAAAGAGATACCTATAGTTGACGTTATAATATCACATTTTGTACCTATGTATAATTTGGGAGCACCATTACAAGTTGAAAATAGTAGATTACAGGTCAAGGCCGTTTAAGTGGAAAACGTCTAGGATGAGGTGTAATTGTTTGTACAAACATGTGATTCGAGGCTTTCCCATTTAACGGCCGAGGCAGGTGTGTAGGTATATTATTTTTCTGCTCAACGGCACCGGCAGGCGGCAACTTAGTTTAGCGCAGCGGCCGGCAAAGTGCTGTTTGCCGGCCGATGTATATTACTTTTATTGTTTTCTTTCAATTCATTAAATTAAAATATTTCTGATTTCACACAAAGTTGCCTAGTATACAGGGTGACCTCGGAGACGTGTTCAGTTTTATATTTCTTTAACTCCACTAACAAGTACCTATATAGTAATTGAATGAACCTTATGGTTATGTATGGCATTAAGTTCAACTTTTGTACTGTAAGTTTTATGCAATATATTGAATAAATAAATCAAGAATTACATAATCGAGTATTTGATTTATGTTTCGTCAACGTACGGTCGCCTACATAAATATTTGACACTAGTTTTCAAATTTAAAACATCTCCTCCTAGAGTAATAAGTTCCGAAGTGCACGTAGGTATTTATAGACATGACTGTACCAGTAAAGACGTACCTAATAAATATTATGAAGCTTGTCTTAACTAAGTTCACAGCTTTGAAAGCTTTAAAAACGTGGGTATATTTTTAGACAGTGCCCACCTAATTCAAATTAGGGGCAGGTAATTGAATAGGGGGCTTGCCAAAAGGTCGACCGTCGACCCTTGTGCGTTTCGAGGCAAATTATTCACACTTAGCATTTACCTACCTGCACTCTCGGCGACCCAACAGTGTTACAAAACGGTTGATTTTCAGTTCGAACGATTGCTGTCGCTTTTGTAAGGCCTAGAGTTCTATACCTACACCCCAAGAAAGGGGAATACATGCCGTAGGGTACATTTCCAGTTTCCACCCTACGGGATTTCGTTGTCCACTGTTTCCTCATCCAAAAATAGATCAATAATAAAATTTATTTCAAATAATAATTTGAGAAACAATAATTTTATATTATTCGGTATGTTTATAAATTAAAGAAGTATCAGATGTATTATGTTTAATTTTGTTGTTAATACAAGGTGGAAGTCGACGAGGGACCTTTACGGAAATGGGAAATAGTTAAGGCTAATATATTGAGCAACTTTTACTATATGGGACCAACCCCGAAATCTTAAAAAAAAATTACTTTCATACATTGTGTGTATACATGCCGTACCTTTTTGTATGGATAAGTTTATTTTTTTTTAAGATTGCGGGGTTGGTGCCATAGTAAAAGTTGCTCATTATAGCCTTAACTATCTCCCATTTCCGTAAAGGTCCCTCGTCGACTTCCACCTTGTATACGATACCATTACGAAACATTATTTGTCTCGTGAAACGCATATAAAATTCAGCTATTTTCTAGGTTTCAGCGTAGGTTTCTAGGTTTGATAATAATCATAAATATCATAATATTTAAAAAAAAAGCAAAAAGTAAATGAACATGAACGACACTTGAGGACGCTGTCCACGTATTTGTAAAAGATTGCTGCTGGAGGTTTTGCCTTTACGAATCACTCTTGGAGTCCAAATCAGTTTATTCTTCAAAAAGTTTTTCCCTTTTAGGTCATACTTAACAGTACCTCCCTATTCTGTGCTTTTGGTGGACTAAGCGCCGCCATTCTACACGGCAACTAGCTTTGTCCTTCCATTTAAAGTCTCGCATCGTTTCATGTCTGAACATCTTTATATCATTGAAACTGTCGTCTTGTTTTCGCTTGTCCATTTGAAGTTCAGAAATAATATGGATTCATTTCCTAAATAAAAGGCGTAAATGACAAAATTCAGGGAGAAATAAAGAATAAATCCGTATGTATAGAAAAAGCTAGCTTCCATTTCCTCTTAAATCAAATAATATAGCTTGTCTTAGCAACTATAGAGCCACAAATTCCGAAGATCGTATTATTTCCGGGCCTAGTTGACCTGTAGCCGTACCATGAGTTGGAAACGACATCTTGAATCGACACTCGCACGACTTCTCGCACTGACATACCTATTGGAGCGAGCGCGATGGCCTGATTTACGTATCGAGTGAAACCTAACGTTACCGATACTTGCAAAGTCATGGTACGGCTACCGACGCTATTCGTACGATTCCAATGGTCCCCGCGCTATCGTTACGGGTAAGTTATTGCTATGTCGAATAGTTTTTGCAATGACCGTACCTAACCTAACCACAGATCAAATTATATCTACTAGTATTACCATCATATTATTATTTTGTTTAGGATCTTTACAACGCTTTATATATATAATTAGGCATACACGTCTACACAATATCAATCACCGATGAATAATTATGAGTAGCCTAATTAAAATTATAATAGTTAACACTATTATTTTGTATAGTATATCTACAACGCTATACAATTTACATTTGATGCATAATGTTAGAATTAGTCGAAGCACGATCCTTGCTTATTACTTAGTTATAATTAGGAAAAATAATAAAGCATTAAAATAGCACAATAAGTACCTATTGAACACCCTTGGATAGCGAATAAATGCTTAAAAGTAAAGAGTTATCTTATATGTACGTGGCTAAAAAATAGGTGCATTTCCGTTACTACAATTAGAACTACCTACTACCCCTGAAACTTGTAGATAGGTAGGTATTTCTAAAAAAAAAAGCCCCACCCAAAACATAACTGATACTTAGCGGGAAAATGTGCGTAAGACGAAATATGTGGGCAAGATAAAACCGTTTTTTGAATAGGGCAAGAGAAAATGCTACCAGTAGATAGACGGACAACTTTATCATCATTCCCCATTCAGAAAACTGTTTCATCTTACTCCAATTGCTCCAACACACTCTATATATTATAGGTACTAATAATTCGAAGACTATTAGATTAATACTGTATGCTAGACATGAACGAACTTAATCGGAGCTCCAAACTTTGCCGCAAACAGCAAAAAATATTTCGAGGGATCACCTAAGACTTTTATTATTGTTGGCGTCAACTTTCTACAAGCGAAATCTGTTGTTTTAACGTAACATGAATAACGAAGTTGTGTCGTTTAGGAGTTATGTCCCCGCGGCCAGGAACGTTTACTTTTATTGTCCAAATCTACCCCCGCAAGTTAACGTAATAGCCGCCGCGGGATTGAGCTACGACCGGACTCTCTCACACCGAAAAAAAAACATTGAAAAAATTGCTTGGTAGCTTGGCTTAAAAGTTGGCAGGGAAAAGCAGACGGTAAAGCGACACGCACGTCATTATTATGAAAAGAATGCACCTCCCCATTTGCGACAGCGTTTCATATGCTGTAAGCTATGCGCTTGTTACCATTCGTTCTAATCACGAGTCGAGCGTTCCAGACATTTTTAGTGAACTGCGCGTTCCGTAAAATTATGCGTAAGTAGTCGGAAAACTCATGGTTTAACTTTACATTCGACTCGCTAGACCTTAGAATACCCCTATAGGATGCAAAAGGCACCCTTCGTAGCCGTCGGTGCAAAGGCGGCGTAGCCGTAGCGCGTAGCGTCGTTGCGAGGCGCGTGCGTGCGTCAGTCGGCCGCCGCCGCGCGACGTCGTTCCACGCCCGGCATGCTACGCGCCCGGCGCTGCCAACCGCACAGAATCACTACACAACACCGCGCGCCCCTGTAAGTAAACATTATCTAATTAAAAAAAAGAATTACGTTTTTAATCTGTGTCAATGTTTTGTTTTTAATTCATAAATCGTGAGTACACGTGGAGTACCGCTGCCGGCGACGCACTAACAAATGAGCGGTTCGATAGCCCACTGCCCCTGTGAAAGGATCACAAGTACGCCCTCCTGAAGGGTTGTGCTGAATTCAGATTAATAGGCTTTGTATCGGTATGTTCGAGGATTTATGAGCGGCAGTTAGAGGTTTTCCGTGGTGAATTTGTACCGGCTCCGAGATCTTGCCCGTACGTGGCGCACGTGAATCGTTTGCTTGCATTTTAAAGTATTATTTATGGTTCGCCGGCCAAGTTATAAAGTGAACAATATTGAAATCAACGGTATGGTAAGTCAAGCTTGTTGCATTTCTTAAAATATGATTAAGGGAAACGTATCAATGCCCGACACCTTTGTGCCCAAAAGATGACCCCAAAAGGTAAATTGCATCTTTTGAATTGCAGCCTGATCGGAAACAATATAATTATTGTGTGTATTCATTTACAAGTTATAACATAACATAGCCTATGTTTGCATAAGTTACCTACCTAATTTAGTAAAAAATATGTAGATAGCTAGTTATCTACTACTAAAAATGGTAATATTATGTATTGTATATCAGTGATGTTTGATGAATTTTGTTAAAATTTACTGGGAATGTCTTTACAATCAGTAAATTTATAAGAATCATGGGAATTTCGTTAAAAATCTGAATTACTGAATAGATTGCACATGTATACCTAATAATGTCCTCATTAAATTTAGGCCTTACTCAATTATATGGACAAAGAAAGTTCTTAAAATTTTATTGTTATCTATCTAGATTCGTCATTCTAGTAAGTACTTAGTACTAGATTAGCTGGAAACTATGAATACAGCATGACGACATTCTCAGGCTATTCATGTGAAAAAAATATCAGTGTTAAGATAACAATCGATGAATATTAGAAAAATATATTCACTGTGCTAAAATGTTAAAAACTGTTCACCATAATTTTGTCACCCTACCATATCGAAGAGAAGGTAAAATTTCTTAATTTTAACAAATTTTTTTATGGACTAAAATTCGTGTCCAATATCAGGTAGACTCTTCTCCTAAGGTGCGAAGTGCCTAAATTAATTTTGCAGCTCTGTCTTTATAAACCGCACAAATTGTAGCGAAGTAAAGAAGTATGTACACTTTCGGAAATTAAATTCTGGTATCTTTTCAATCTCGGAGGGATCCGTTAAGGGATGAGGGTAGAAGAGTCCACAAACGCTTCGCGGATTATCCTAAGCATATTTTATAGTCAGAGTAACGATAATACCGTAAAGAAGTAAGTAGTATAGCAATATAAACTTTCTTAACATTGTTGCTAGAGATAATTCGATTATTTTTTACTCGTAAATTATAAGCATTTATCTACTCATTGTCAGTGTATTTCTAAACCAATTAAATAAATGCAGACAAACTGTATGAACTATGTACTCACTTAAGGTGAAATTAGAATTATGAGAGATACAGCATCACCTTGGAACGATACTCTTATGTATGTATATCATACTTGGTGAATTCCTGATTCCTTGTTAACTCACCCTGTTAGTGGTATGTCGTAGGTCGTAGCAGTCGTAGCCAATGTAGCCATTAACATGCTAGTTAGTGGTCTGTAGCGAAAATGTTGCGTAGATATGCCGTGATTAACGCCAAAAGAGCTACTCATAGCCAGTATTTGTAGTTTGTAGCTTAGCAGTGAACACTGAACGCAATTAACGAAAATGCAATTTTATTAGAAGACACAAGCGTTTTCTTGATTTACCTATTTAGCGCAGTGTCTGCCAGCGTATCGACGGCAAAGTACCATGAACGCCATGAACTCCTAACTACTAGGTTAGTTTGTTCTGCAGTTTGGAGTTCATGGATCTACCTGTGATGCTCACAGTATCGGCTTATTGTTAATTTGTTACATATTCATGAGGCACCTCAGCTATTAAGTGAGTACTTCATCGGTGATGCTCATATTTGAATTAAATTTTTATCGCTGGTTCTCAAGTGATTATTTAGGTACACATAATAGAATTTACGTAAATACACATACCACATCGATGGGGCCAAACACATTATTTTTCTCTTGAATAAATTTAATTTATTATATCATTAAGTTAAACTCTAATACAATATACATTCAGCGCCCCTCAGTCAAAAGTTTAAGATGTATGATCCAATAATTATGCATGTGTTATATAACTTTTATATTAACAACAATTGAACCATTGTCAATATATCTATATGTTGTGTATGTATCCGGTTCTGGAGTGGTTGTTTATAATTACTTCCCAAAGCTGTTGGGAAACCTATTGTAACTTCCCTAATTACTTACTTTGCTGAACTCGCAGGTTGTTTCGTTTACCCTGTTACCCGCAGCTCGAAATGTCGCCAATAATTCTTTGCGTAGACTTGGGAGTCCTAATAGAACTCATGAATCTTTAGAGCAGTTACGTACAGTCAAATTAGTGTTTACTGACGACATAAATAAAGTTGACTTAGTACCTCTACATACATTTACGAAAACAGAACCACAGAATAAGTAGTAGTTTTTTTACAGGTTGGAATTCACAACCTCACACAACAAATTTAAGTACTATTCCATTTCCAAGCTCTCCAAGAAAAAAAATTGTAACTAAAATTTATTTTAATCTCCGAATTCAAATCTCACGTTTTCTAATTCCTCATATAGACCTCATTCAGCGCTGAGTTGTTATTCCAAACGTTTAGCTGCTGAGCTGAGCGCCAATAATACCTAGGGATGATGACTGTAGTTAACATACATTATTTAACATTATGTACGACATAATACACGAAGAAATTATTACTAAGATGTGTTTGGACAGAACTTCTATTTAATAAATTGAAAAAAAAAAACTTAGAGTAGGTCATTTGGCAGTACTCAAACGTGACGTCACTTTTGAGTATTTCATATAAAATTCCATAGTCGTGATCGTATTGACAGTTCGAAAAAAATGCTGATTTGACTTGCCAATCATCATGCCTATTCAGAGTAACGAAGTAACCAGTATTACGCATAAATACATAGAACAAGACTTACTGTAGTTTGTATTACTTACAAACAAATTACAAAGACGAATTTGATGCGAAATTACTACAAATTAGTGCGCGTCTTCGTAAGTGGCAGTTGCTACAGCAATCTCGGAGTCACATTACCAGCGGCAGCGGCTCCAGCATAAGTGATTCATGACGACGAAGCTATAAGTCTATTTTGCAATCAATCGTGACTTTATTCTCCAGCCATGTTAAGTTGTTTCTATTATAACGTAAAACAAACAATGCTATAATATATTCCATGGTGTTTTCGATGTTATCATTAGTTTTTTTTTATATTTTCATAAATTTAAATATTCGATGTCATATATCGGAGGAGGAGGAGGATTCGCCGGAGGTTCGGACCTCCGGCTTTGGTAAACTTCGGTAATTTTTCTTTGGTAGGTACTGGGTACGGGTAACTAGGAGAAGGTTGGTGTCACACCCACATTACTAGCCCCATTACACTGGCTGCTCTAAAAAGTAGCGTCGTCCGCGATTGTAGAATAAAAGGGAATGTACATCCTGCTCACAATCGCCGTCTGGCACCGCTTTTCAGCTTGCAGTCTTTTAGCTCAGTTTGTATAGCCTGGCTCAGCTAGACTGAAAGCGGCCTGCAATTAGCCTGTCTGACTCGCTGGTAGCTTGGCTCGGGCTACACTGAAAGAAATGGTTGTTCTTTTCTAATATTATAAATTATATTATTTGTTACATGAAAATCGGGTTCGGGATGTACCAACATTACATATTATCTGTTACCAAACCGAGGTTGGAGGTTATACGTTTTTTTTACTTATTTATAAAGTCTAATTAATTACAACTAAGTAACTTCATATACCTATTCGTCACGTCACCAAACTGTTATATTTGAAGCAAGATGTGCTCTGTTTTCAAGTATCTACCTTATTCAGCAAAATTAAATTATTAAAATGTGATTTATTTTTTTAATGTTGCACGACTTCAGATTTCTTCGCATTCCAACTGATTAAAGCAATAAAGAAAATAATTAGTGTTTAATGACGTTATAAAAACTTTTATTTTTTTCGATATTATGAAGGTAAATAAAATAATATTTTTTGGAATAGCAAAGCAACGATTTGTTCAAGTAATATCAATTGAATTCTGCAAAATATCATACAAAACATACAAAATAAAAAAAATTACATATAAAATAAATATTTAAATCTGTAATGAGATAAAATTGCTGTATATTTTTATTGAAGCCATTTCATTGCTATCTAGGTATCTAGGTAATTTGGAACGTCCGCATCGCAACGAAGATAAAACGCGAAATGATCTATTTGTTTACTTAATTCATTTGCTCATTTCTACAGCACATTGGGAAACATTAAGCAACATTACTAAAGTTTAAACGGTTAATGCCCCAAGGTTTCCCCGTAGAATTAAATAATCAATAGAAGTCCCTAGTCTATGAAATGAGGACGCAAGTCGCAATTAGCTGTACCAACAACACCATGCCAACCCTTCCAAGCAGATTTACAGAACAAACAAGAATCGCGGCTCAGAGATTCAATATTCAAAGCATTCAGCGATTTCCCCGAAAGCCGAAAACATTACCTTTTTATTTTTTGAAGCGAATGCTGACCTAAAAATAATTTAAGCATTCATTTATTTAAGGACTCTTGAATTCATCGCTGGGTGCGCTCGTACGGGTTTTATGTTTTAATTTAGGATTTCATGTTCGGTTTGTTATTTACCTGCGCACTAACTTTTTATGCTGTCGTAACGCTCGCCATAATTGCTTAACCCGATGACGGCCAATGCGATAAAAAGGTTCTTTCTTCGAGGACTTACGTTACGGTTTTCGGATATCAAATGTTCTATTCGGACTCATATCATTTGTGTATTTAGAGGAAAAAGTCCGCATGGGTGGACAAAGGCTCATGAATTTTGGGTGAAACTATTTCTAACTGGGCTGAAAAGACGAACGTGAACTACTTACCTATTGAACCGGGGTAAACTTTCCGCAAGACATAAAAGGAAAAGTTAGCTAAGTATATAACTCATAAAGCATGACATGAAACATTCTAATCCATCGCAGACTTCGCTGTACGTTTTCATAATTAGAGGAATAATATTCGGGCTAACACGATTATTTAAAAAGGGGGAGCGCAAAATTCATCTTTCTTCCTCAAATTCGACGATAATTTGTCAGAACTTGTTTTGGAGATCGCCGGGATCGCGTGTAATGAGACGGAGTGGCTAAAGACAAAATTAAAGACACGTTTTGTGATCCTCGGTATTTGCCGCTGAGATTCCCGCTTTGATATACTGAATGTAACTCATACTTAAGGTTCCATTATTGCGATGCGTAAATCTTCTCTGAAGAGGGCGGGAAAGAGAAGTAAAATGTTGTACTGTTTATGTTTGTATTCGTGTAGGTACAACTTTTTATATGCATATGCCAAGAAACGGCTAGATGTGGGCTGACATTCAGAACGAAAATTTCCCTAGAGAAATATACGCCAGCTCAAATCTTTTTCCAAACAAGCCTACAGGTTCCGAAGTACGACTGCCAACGATGTTTTTCTGCGTTGGACAAAAAAAGGATAAGTAATGGCTTTTCCCAAGCGAGTCAACTGTATCAATTATTCAGAGAGAGGATTTCGGCGTTTTGTCAGTTCAGTAGTTGGCCAAAATTCAGACAAGATAATGAAATTCCTAGCATTTTAAATTTTAATTAAATTCAGGTGGCACTGCCTAACTGAATTATTGAGCACCTTTTGGCATAGTTCCCAAGATGTTGGCAGCCCACCTCGGAATACGACATTTCCAGAACACTTGCCATCTTGGTTTGAACCAACTTTTCATTACACACTAGGTATCTAATTTCTTGAGTAGATCTGGGTGCTTAGACAAGTTTCCAATCGCTAACGCTTAATCGTTAATCGTAAGCGAAAGGCAGCTAACTGTCTTTGACACACTCATATGAAAGAGAGACAGAGAGGGAAAATTACGATACGCTACTAAGCGCTAGCGATTGGTAACTTGGCTAAGCATCCTGATATTGGAGAGAACAATAAATTTTATAATGTTGCTCTAAAACAGGTGAAATACAATACACTGTACAATGCACTTCAGTAAATTTGGTAGCTGACTAGTTTTATATTTCGATTTCACATTTTCCGATATACAGTACATTCACTTGAAAAGTTTGCGCACGCGTTACATTTTTAGGTCGCACAATTAGAAAAACAGTTTCGAAAACATGATTTTAAGGTTGAAATAGTTTCATGTTTATCACAAGTTAAATATGGATGTCCACGGTAATACCCATTCCCGATGTCACCTTCGGATACGCCTGCCCCATCTGCCATTCGTAATTAATAAATGTGCGTACACGTTCTCAATGTTGTCAAATCGACACTGATCCCTGCTCGGGTGTAATAAGCGAGATGAAGACGCTAATGTATGTTGACCCATTTGCCGCACCGTATCGATTGACTTTATAAATAGCTTCCGGCTGTTTTCTTTCCTTGCAGCTTCCCTGCTAGTGATGTACCTGTTTCCGGGAACTTAATTATGCCTTGCTCCTAGGTATGCTCTTACTGTGTTCACCGTAAAGGTGCGTTGAAACTAAAAGAGCATTCGCTGTTCTAACCTCCCATTCTACGAAATTCGATCGGTACACAAAACGTGATTGGTTGATTTCGTAGAACGGGTGCTAGAACAGCGAATGCTCTTTTGATTTAAACGCACCTTAATATTCTGATATACATTTGCAAATTTTTTTGATTTGTGTAGACTGTATATATGAAAGGGCGCGATGAAAATTTTTGACACAATTTCAAACGCTTTACAGGGTTACGGGCTACGGGTGACTCGTTGCATTTGCTCTTGTGTTTTAAAACATAATTTTAAATGTTTCTCTACTATTAAATCACAATATTCACAATACAGAGAAGAAATGCTGTCAGCAATATCAGCATCTTCTTCAGCAACCTCACCTTGTCGCGGGGGGATAGTTTTTTGTATTTTATTCTGTTCCAGTTGTTGAAGGGTGAATATCTGAGCGTTTTAACCGCCTAATTTTGGTGGCATCATTTTTGCCGAAGTTTCTTAACGTTCCAATGTTATACTTCGTCATTTGTATAAGGTACCGTACGTCCTTCAAATGACAAAGTACTGCGTACTCTCTGAGCCGCCATAACTAATAAATTATAATGAAATGTTAACGAATCTACGGAATACTGATCCAAAAAAGTAAAGAAGGTTTGATCAAATTTAATATTTCTAACAATTCAGATATCGGTCTCCTGTGGCACATCACTTCCCTCGCATTAGAGACGTCCTGCATAAATGAATGTCTGATTTATTAATCAGCCCCCGCCCCGCAGGTGCGACTTATTTGCGGGAGATCGTAATGTTTGTTTACGGAACTGGTTTTCCGTACCCGGTTTTGATTATTCATATGACTTCTGGATTTTTAACGCATTTCCGCAGTCGAAGCTTGTGAGGTTTTAATGAATCAGGGTTTTAATTTCGGTAAATACATTATTCATAATTTATAAGGTATATAAAAATCTTCGGACATCTTACATAAACCAACCTAGTCCCACGGTAAGCTCAATTAAGGCTTGTGATGTGGGTACCAAGCTGCGATGTATATTTTCGCGTATTGTTCCGTTCCATTTCGTACAACATCATTAACTCAACATTATTTTGTTGACATACCTAATCTTGGTTATCTTTGCTCTGTTTTTTATAGAGCCTGTGACCTTCTTTAATTTTTGCTTTTTTTCTTCTTTTATTCTGAAGCGGTTTACTCCGAAAACATTGAATTTAGAAAAATACATATTCAACGATACCCCACCCCACAGTCCCCACACTATAGGATTACAGCAAAATAAAAATAAAAACATATGACTACTAATTAGAGGAAGTAGGTACCCGAAAAAAAATCTAATTTTATTCTACCACTTTGTCGGCGTGATTAATACATATGTAAAATATAAAAGCACTACACAAACCCTATTACCCTACCTGTATTTTCAATTAATTACAACATTTTTAGTGCTACAATGAAAATGTATGGTGTTTTCGATGCAGTCCTTTAAAAATCTTATCCTCATTTCATATCGCAGATTAATGGTGCTTCTGAAATATAATAATACTTAATACCTGTATTTTCAATTAATTACAACATTTTTAGTGCTACAATGAAAATGTATGGTGTTTTCGATGCAGTCCTTTAAAAATCTCATCCTCATTTCATATCGCAGATTAATGGTGCTTCTGAAACATAATAATACTTAAGTAGAACGAGTACTTTAGTATAATGATGACGCCTATGAAAATGACTCGAAACCAAATTATATCCACATTCAAACCCGACGGAAACATATCTGTCTGAAACTAATTTCAAGTTAAATTCCCAAGGAACTGCTTGTGCCTGATGGAAATACGAATTAGCAAACATCGTCCCAAATTCGCACGGAATGCCACGCCATCCCAACCGAAAGAGAGTCACTAATCAAATTGTTCCGCCGTGAAGGTGTCTCCCGCTTACTTCTATTTATACGTAGGTAAGGACAAGTATACCCGAAGATACACGAGGTACACGAAGACTGATATTTTGTATACAACATTGCGTGTCGCATCATCATGCCTAGATATTTTTGTAGCAGGAACGAGAGATTGACAAAACTAAACATCGACATTAACTGATGTTATCGACATGTACGCTCTATTTTCAGTAAGATTCTAACTTCGTAAAATTAGGTACCCAAGAATATAGGATCTATCTAGGCTTTGTTTGAAATATCTAATACTTCATATTAATTATTTCCTAAGGCGTTAGAGTATGATTTATTCTTTGTTCTTTTGGGGGGTACTACAATAAATACAAGATAGGTATAAGAAAAAATATTTAATGTATTGTTTTGTCGATAACAGAAACAGATATTTATTTTCGATAAACTCTATAGGTATCTCGAAGTTATGTAAAGCTGTAATTAGCACAAAGTCAAAATTTCAAAAGACGTCGATTTACAACAATGACAGGGCCTGATGCGTTGTATGGAGATTATCAGTCTTCTTTACCTATAGACTTTTTCCCACTATAGAAGGCATAGTACAGTCAAGTGCAAAAATATGTATCAAAAGAATCCTCTTATAAATGTGTTATGACATTCTTAATGACTGAATATAACTATATGCATTTTATATACACCTTATTTTGCCTTTGACTGTACCTAAGTCATAAGTGTTTTTCGTTCTGTGAGGCTCGTATTTGGGATCTTCGAGTACAATACAGACTATTATCTGTTCCATTTTCTGTAACAATATCAATATACGAGTAAAAGTGGTACATTTTATATTGGTTTACATTTATTTTCTCAAATAATGGAGGCAATCGATCGATGTGTTTCATTTATTTTTTGTTAGGTATTGAGTAGGTACAGATCAACAGGAGAACAATGATGGAGGCTTAGGAGAGCTTTTCCTTTGTTTTAGTAGCGTATTAAATGATGCACATTTTATAAATATTAGATGTCATATACCAAAGAAAAACGACCAAGATCACCTATGTCCGAGGTGGTGTGTCCCCACCTCGGACATAGGTGATCTTGGTCGTTTTTCTTTGGTATATGACATCTAATATTTATAATTTATATAGTATTAAGTAGTGTGACTACTGGAGAAAAATTTAAAAAGTACAAATCAAAATATTTAGTTAATAAATAATTTGATTTGTGTTTTCACAATATATTATGTTCAATTGATGCACATTTTTTAGAACCATTTGTTGTATTTTTCTAAGTCCGGATTTTTTATTCTACTCGGCGGCGATGTGGCCAGAATAGACAACTTTTTCGTTTGCATACTCAAGGGTTGATGTTGATATTTACTAATCCAACTCCCATATAATTAACGGTTTCGCAAAAGCTTACGATTATCTATATTTGGCAACAGTGATATTTGTTCACTATACCTAATCAGTAATCGTATTCATCCTCTGCTAAAAATGCCTGTATCTTTTTAATGACCGCTCGTACAAACAGCAACACAGCTAGGTATACACTTCAGAAATTGGAAATATTGCATGAAAGAGAATCACACTTACAGTCACATGACAGTTACATAGGAATGTTGAGCCACTTGGCAAAGGATGCAATTTGGTCGTGTAATATTATGGGTTCGGTATTTTTCGTTAGTAGGCACGATCGAGACATTTCCGATGGTCCCCGATGATATGTCATCGAATCTTTGTTGCGTCAAAATTTCAGTATTTGAAAACTAGTTGACATAATAAAAATTCCTTCGTCTACGAAAATTAAGAATTAGCTATCGGCCATGATTAGACGCTAGATGTCGTTGTTCCTTGTGAAAACTGGATAACGACAGTTCTTCATAGATTTGTCTAAATCCGTTTAGTAATTAAATCACGGTTTCTTCAAATCGGATTTCATGATTTATCTGACATTAATAGGCGAGGTATTTTTCCAAGTCAAGATATTTTTACAAATAGCCATGTTTTTTTTCTTTATGGCCTTCAGGGCGATGTTAATTGGGCAATTTTAAATTATATTTTTCATTGACAGAGACAAATGCTATTGCTGTCTTTATTATAATTCATCACATCTCTTAGTTGACGTTAGTTGAATACTTATGTAACCTTTGTGGAAATATGGTAGATAGACGTTTGACAGTCTACCTATAATCCTTTAATCTGTCAGTAGCCATACAAATGTTTAATAGAGACTTGATAGTTTCTGGCTGAAATTCTAACTTTGAAAAAATATCTGACAGTGACAGCCGTTGAAAGGAAAATGAACGAAAATTTCTACATAGCAGCTTAGCAGTCAAATTACCGGCTCTGAAGTTAGATTGACGTCTCCAGGACTAAAGCGGATGTTATATATAACGTAACTATAGTAACGTCTGCTTCCGGAAAAATCGCGATTGGTTAAACGTTTTTGTTATTACGTAACCATGGTAATGTCACCTTCCGAAGAAACCGCGAGCGATCATTGGTTAACCGTAGCAATGCCTGCCCCATTGGTCAGCAGAGTTCGGCCGAAGTCGTGATACTAGTCTCATAAGATTTCGGAACCCGATTTGTATTATTCGACCAAGTTGCGAACAGTGCGAACGATCAACATTCCCGTGTATTGTTTAATTTGAAGTTGACATAATATAACTATATTTATCTCTTTCATTTTCTCTCTGCTCTGTCTTTAATGGTCCGTTAGGAGTGTTGCTGTTTGTACTTTCCACATTGGGTCATTGCCAGTTGGAAAAACAAAAGTTGTCGGTGTAAGTTAACAGCTTGTATGTTACATCTATGTTACGATTTTATTACATAGGGTTATTCCAGAGAAGTTGTACCGTTAATTGTTTTATCCCAAAATGAGTACGCGAATTTCTTAACGTTATGTATGTCCACTGAAAACACGATAACCTAAATCTGACAAAGACCCCGTTAAAAACTTGAGTAGGTTCTTAGCCAGATTGTGACTAGTTATCCACCGTTTATTACCGTACCTTCTTTTGCTGTACCGTTTGCGGAGGCTGATCAAGAACTTTTGCCTTAACCTTTTCTGCCAATACCATAAACATATATATACCAAGTGTTACTGGTAAACGAATTCTTAACTGTACGTATCAAATATAAACCTATCTTGTTATTATGAAGGTGGAATGGTATCCATATATTATCAATTCATAAATTTCACTTGATTTGTGATCGTGTTTCCTTTTAAATTTATTACATAGGGTAACCTATTCTTGCATATTCCATTGACCGAAAACCAACCGGTACTCCTTGGCCGGAATAAAAGAAAACATCTGGCAGGGAAAGGGCAATTCTCATAAATAAATCACGAGTTATCTGCCACAGATCAGACGGGCTGGAAAGGAAACGGAAGCTTTCGCTTTGACGTGATGCTGACCATCGCGTTATTTACGATTTTTAAAAGCTTCGTGCCCAATGTTGTTGCCTAATGTTAGTAAACGCTCTGTTATACTAGTTATAACTTATAAAATAGCAAATAAATAGTATTTAGGTACAGTCGACAAGAGTTGTATCCACATTTTACTTTCCTGCATTGTAATTTCTGTCGTGAATCTTTCACCGAAAAGTTTAGCGCTGACTCACGCTAACACCATGCTGAGATGAGACCATTTCGTAGCATCTTTTTTGTATGTCATATGTCACACTAATTGTCCTTTCTATCTTTGTATGTGAGTATTGTGAGTATTACGAATAAACTATTTTCTATTCTATTCTACCTATTTGATAAAGTGAATAAGTGAATATACATCTCTTTGTTAGATGACAAGATAAATTGCAAGCTTACCCTTTCGATAAAAACGTTTTAGCCACGAGGTATTTACATCTCCTTCGCTGCGCTTATGTGTAGCTCGAACGTACCGATAAAAGACGTTGATCAACGCGTCGTTCTTACGTAAAATTTATTACAAATTACTGCGTATCACCCTGCGTCATTGCCTCCAGGGTAGTCAGCCCTATATTCCTTTCCCACAATTCCCTACGTCAGCCTTCACAGTTGACATGTTTTTCTCGGGACTCTGTTTGGATACGCATATCTTTAATTACAAATCTCTCTGCTGCCGTGCGAGGAGAATAACAAAGTGCTACGATACGAGTACGTGTTTAAATTCCTGGGAAAGTTTGTAATTTTGTTAGAATTTTTCCAAGGCAAGTCAAATAGTACCGTTCATTCTCGTTGAATTTATACGTGACCAGTGCAAATATTCATATGATCTACTGTGAAGTTTTGTTACTGGAAAACAATTACTTTATTATTTGCACCACTCAGAAATAGGTACCTACTTAAGTACTTAGTATGTATTGCACATTGCAATCTATTGAGCTTCGGGATTTCTACAACTTAGTTTTGCTGACAATTGATATTGACTTTCTCGATAAGTAACCATTTCTTAGGTACATACTCATAAAATTTCCGTCGTCTCCTTTGTTTGGCAAAGTTAGTAAACTGACCAAACAAAAGAGTCGAAAAGATTATGATTAAATATTGCTTTTCTCACGCTTGCTTCGATGTGGCGGGTTGATTCACAGGCTTTTTGTTTAATTGTTGTACCTACCACCATAGAGTGGCATGGTAAAATAAAGTTCGTTTGATATATGAAACCTATGGCCTATAATGGGCTACGTAACTAAATCAATCATATTTCAATTTCAAAATGTATTTGATGATCGATCATCACAATTATACTTATTCATTTAGGATTCATTGTTCTATTACATGTTCATGATCGAGTTATTTTTACTCTGTATATTTTCAAGTTAAAGCACCCATATATTTCACTCACAAACAATAGAAAAATAACTCAGTCGCAATATTTTCAACGTTTTACCATTCAACGCTAAATATGTGCACGTGCACATAGGTAGTTAAAATATGTGGTAGATTAAGTGTATCGGTACCTATAAGGGCTTACATTTGATTTGTAGTTTACTTAGAAACCTGGGTTCGCCCTTTGATAGCGGATACGACCGTAAGAAGAAACCAAACAAAAACCCTTCAAAATCCACATGATGGATGCGATAGACGATCTTTACTTACCGAATATGTTCTATATTGACTCTGTAGAAATATCTGCTTTACATGGGATATTAACCACATGTTCAAAAGCATTGCAATTTAAACTTTAATATCACGTAGGTTGAGTCGTGATAACTATTGTTTAGTAATACGAGCTTGCAAAATCTCGATATTCCATCAATAAGTTGACGGGCTACCGCAAGCGGTGGATAATGGATTGCTAATATTGGCTGAATCGCGTAGGTCTTCACCCTCAGGATAAGCTGCTATCATTCGTCTTTTCGTCGGTAGGTTCCCGGAGGTAAGGGGTGTCGACACATTACTTAAAGTACTGGGTGTGTTCTTAAGGCAAGGGTGCCGCGTGCTCGTAGCGTGCACGGAAATGAACGAAATTGAAAAGCTTTCACGAGTTTTCATTAATGTTTGGTGATTGAATTTCATGCGTTTTACAATTTGTATATAATTTGTTACGTCTAATTGTTTGTAGGTGAAAAGCTCCAAGGTTGGTATTAATATTATTCCGACATATGCATTTGTAAGGTAAAAATAACAACCTAGGGTCGATCCATTGATTTATATCAAAACCGATGACAATCTTCAAACTTAGATAGGAATGTAATTAAAATTAACATTCGACGCCGGTGACACAGCGTTTGTGATCAAAAACATCTGACTCCTATGCCAGTGACACACATACGTGATCAAAATTACCGTGCTCTAGTGCCACTAGCATAAATCAAGTTCTTACTCAGGTGCCAGTCGCATCGAAATACGATCATTTTTGACACAAGTATTGTGCGTAGGAGTACAATAATTTCGGTCACACATGCGTGTCACTGGCATAGGAGTTCTAATAAGAAAATTTCGACGGGTGTAGTATTAAGGTGCGTTCAAACCAAAAGAGCATTCGCTGTTCTATCCCCCGTTCTACGAAATCAACCAATCACGTTTTGTGTAACGATCGAATTTCGTAGAGTGAGTTAGAATAGCGAATGCTCTTTTGGTTTGAATGCACCTTTAGGATTTAGTGAAACAGTACCGGGGGCGAACGTGTTAACACATGCATGTGATTCTAATTTGTATGCCGCACGCGGTACCTACAGTCACCGGCAATAATATCTTTCTCTATGAAGGCCGCAAAAATATCGGACAAAATCTTATAATGAGGTAATCGAAGAGCGTGCCTTCATAACGCAAGATACTATTGCTGATGTCTGTACTAACTATCGAATGATAATTCATAAATCACCTAAATTAAAATTATAAGTAGGCACTTCTTAGATACTTTTCAAATGCAATAATTTTAACAACTTTCTTAAAGATAATATACATTTATTTATCAAGTTAACTTACTTATGAATAAAAACCTCTTGAAGAATGGTCCCAGGTTTACTTAACCTTTGTAACCATTGGTTTTTTTAAATATCAGCTAAGAAACTCAACAGAAGCCAATAAACGTTTTTATTTAGTAACTGTAAGACGTTAGTCGTTGATGAAAATGAAGAGGGTGCCGGCTCCGACTTTTTACGAGCAACGGTTAGAATTTCTGAAATATGACTCGTCCGCACTACCCTGACAACCTGCTTTACGTGTGAATCAAGCAATAATAGACTTTTTTGTCAGTGTATTATGAACTGATACGTGTCCCAGTTGAGTTGGTCGGTTGGTATAGCGCACTGTCTATCGGGGCACCATTCATTTCCCCGCCTCGAATAAAATGACGTCGCGATAAAAACATTTTATGTCACTACTTTTGTTTATACTTCAAACGTTTTGGAGGAATATAGAGCGGCGCAATTGTTTCTGGTAAACGTAAGAGTTTTTCCTTTGTTTATTATGTTGAAGAGTTTACGCCGGAAGGTGTGACATATGAAAAGCGCGAAATGTCATGAAAGATTTTCATGTCACATTTTGTAATAACCGTTGAATGAGGGTCGGGTGCGGCGGAGGGTACCTATTCAAGTTTCGAAACGGCTCGAAGAAAGATGTTTGAGCCGACTAATGGTAACATTTAAAATTCGAAAGCTTAAGAGTTAAACGTTGCTAGGAAATTGTTTCTGAAATGCGACGTTTTCTTGGTAAAAGACCTCGGGGTTTTTGATTTCTTCTCTAATTGAAATTTGAGGCGCGCTCCCGTTGCGATTGTCAGCTTCGAG
Organism: Thaumatotibia leucotreta; assembly: GCA_025490895.1. NCBI lineage: Eukaryota > Metazoa > Arthropoda > Insecta > Lepidoptera > Tortricidae > Thaumatotibia > Thaumatotibia leucotreta. Next base: position 56,106 of record JALPQI010003936.1, read on the forward strand.
ATCGCAAAGGCCTTTGTGACGCTAATGAGAAAATTCATGACCTATTTAGGTCCACTTGCATTAACGAGCGGGCCTATTAAGTTGAGCGGGATGAAATTGTTTATCGTTGGATGAGGCATTTATAATCACTGTCTTTAGTTTCATACTAAATAGATTACATACCTATAGGTGTTTTTAGGTAGGTAAATGCCGAGACTGCTTTTTATTGTAAATAAGATAATTCCGTTATCTACTAAACTATGTAAGTACCTAGACGTTATTCGGTAATTCGCTATACTTTCGTTATTCTTTAGACATTAATTATACTTACCTCCTTAAATAGTTTTCAAGCGAGAGTGATGGTGTGTGAATTTCGTATATTAAAAACATGCTTTTTGACGAGATATTCCAAACTAAAATTCCACACTTGTGTATGTTCAAAATTAAATAAGATTTTCGTGTATTAAAAAAAACGTTACAAAATAAAACCTTACCACTATGTAGGTACGATACCTACTAACTTGAATGATAGTTCGCACTTAGGCCAAAACTTTTGAACACCTTCACAGTTGCTTAAACTTTAGACATTTGAACTAATTGACAATTATCGTTTGTTCGGAAAATGAAGGCACGTGAGATGTGCCTATGGACGTATCTTGCTGCTAGATGAAGGGTCTGTAATGCAACAACTTTAGCGTTAGGTACCTACGATTATAAATGTATTTTATACTACAGTCAAAGACAAAAAAAAAGCGTACACAAAAATGTTCAAAAATATGTCCCAGTGCACTCTAATTCTGTGTAATAAGAACGTCGTAACATATTTATGAGCGGATTCTTTCGATACTTCTTTTCGCACTTGACTGTACAACTATCTCATAGGTACTTTAATTGTATACGTACCAATGAATAAGTAGGCTAGCTAACCTATATATGTAATTATAATCTTTTATTGGATCAAAATAGATACAGGTACCTTTTTAACAGGTAACAGCCTGTAGATATTGTCATTTCGTCACAAAAACCACAGCAGGCAGTACATTTTACCAGATTTTTATTGACCACGCAGGTGCCGAAGGCGGCATGTTGGGCGCGCGGCTGAAGTCATGGATGGAAGCGCAGCTGGGGCGCGCCAAGAAACGCAAGCAGAAGCAGCGCTTGCCTGCCACCACCGGCCCGCTGCCCCCGCCCCACCTCTCCTCCCCCGAGAGCGCCTACAGCACTGGATATTCCACCGATGGCACGTCGCCCGGCGCGCCGCCCGCTGCGCTCGCCGCTCCGCTTGTCGCTCCGCCGCCGCCGCCAGCGCCTCCGACGACGCATCTATACCATGAGCCCGCTAAGGTACGATATTTTCACGATTTGCTTGCCCGCCACCACCGGCCCGCTGCCCCCGCCCCACCTCTCCACCCCCGAGAGCGCCTACAGCACTGGATATTCAACCGATGGAACGTCGCCTGGCGCACCGCCCGCTGCGCTCGCCGCTCCGCTTGTCGCTCCGCCGCCGCCGCCAGCGCCGCCGACGACGCATCTATACCATGAGCCCGCTAAGGTACGATATTTTCACGATTTGCTTGCCCGCCACCACCGGCCCGCGGCCCCCGCCCCACCTCTCCTCCCCCGAGAGCGCCTACAGTACTGGATATTCCACCGATGGCACGTCGCCCGGTGCGCCGCCCGCTCCGCTCGCCGCTCCGCTCGTCGCTCCGCCGCCGCCGCCTGCGCCGCCGACGACGCATCTATACCATGAGCCCGCTAAGGTACGATATTTTCACGATTTGCTTGCCCGCCACCACTGGCCTACCTATCTACTGCTCCCGCCCCACCTCTCCTCCCCCGAGAGCGCCTACAGCACTGGATATTCCACCGATGGAACGTCGCCAGGCGCGCCGCCCGCTCCGCTCGCCGCTCCGCTTGTCGCTCCGCCGCCGCCGCCAGCGCCGCCGACTACGCATCTATACCATGAGCCCGCTAAGGTACTATATTTTCACGACTAGTTTGCAGTAGCTGTCCGCTTCCGAGAGCGCGTATAGTACAGGATATTCCGTCCGTGGAACGTCGCCCGGCGCGCCGCCCGCCTCGCTTGCTGCCCGTTCGCCGCCCGCACCTCCTACAACGCATCTTCCTGGTACAGGCAAAGGTACTTATGATATTTTCACGACTAGCTAGTATGTGTGTAGGTAGTTATAATTATATAATTCCTTTGGCATGTACTGGTACGATTGAGTGCTTTCATTTAAAGCTTGAAAATCTTATAATACCTATTAAATTTATTCCCGCGACTGTTTATATCGAATAAAAATTGAAGATTTTTTCTGAATTGATGGATTTTCTATAACTGTAGTCAAAGAAGAACAGACTTAAAATGCTATTTCAAAAATACTTACCTAATTTAATTTCCAAGTATACGCTTGGCTTTTTAATGATATAATGTAGGTAACACAAACATTAATAGATTTAATTTGTAAATGCAAGGGTAGGTTTTACACAAGTTCTCGCGAAAGCAATAAGGATGCGCGGAAATCACCGAAATATTCAGGCTCAAGTGGATCTCTTTGAAAACATATATTCAAAAACCTTCATGAAACGTACTCTCATCATAAAATCTCGCAGTTACGTTAAATCATATTCAAAACACGGAACTGCGCATAACTTGCTGGAAATCAAATAAATAAAATCCCGGCTTGAGTTGCGGGGTTTCGCATTGCGCTCACGTAGAAGCCTGTGCTAGTAAACTGGGATCTCTATTTATCTCGACTACTAACTGATTTTATTGCGGGAGACGTTCCCGGCTAGCGAACTTTGCAGTTCAGATAAAAGGAGATATATGTACATTGTACAGTGCTAGTTCTAACAAGACCAAGCTAAGGTTGAAATTGTAAGCGGGGAAAAGCTGTTTCTTGTTATAAGTATGAATTAGAACTGGGTCGGTATTTACCAAGTAGATTTCAAGAAACGTGTTCCTGAAACAACTCCATAAAGATGCATTGCAGGAGTGCCGAATGGCGGAAACTCGTGTCTTGAAATGAATAACCTACAAAAAAAGGTTTAAAATCATACTAATAACGAAACGACCCTGTAAAGAGATATAATTATGATAATATAATATATCGTAAAATGTAATACTGCTTATATCTAACAATTACCGTAAATAAGCCTGAAGATAAAGACGAATTGTAGCCAGAGTAAGTACCTACTCAGATTAATACAATCGGTGGTGACATAAATCCTTACTAAGTATTATTTAGAAGCTCGTTTCGTCACGAGAGGTCAGAAGCACGCTGTTCTTACCGGAAAAGACGTATATTTTCTCGAAAAGGACTCTAAATAATAATGAAGCGCCCTTTTCTCGGGTTGTCGGGTCCTTAAGCACGCACACACGAGAACTTGTTCTTTTTTTGTAAATCAGAGACAAATAAATACGGTCGAGTAGGATATCAAACAAACTAAAGGAGGTGTTTTTTAGGATTTTGTGACTCGGATACCTACCGAACGTATCTACTGACTTCAATTATTGACTAGGCAATATAGGCATGGCACATTGTTTTAATTCTCTACCTGATTCGCTTAAAGTTCGCTTAGGAATAAAGTATTATCTTGGGTCGACGTATGTATATTTCAAGTTTTCATAATGTGATCGGCGTTTACTGTAGTATGTTTATTGTATAGCAGTTGCATTATAGGAACAAGTATAGCCGTTTGACCCTCTATTGTCATCTAAAGAGTAAAAATAGATGCCTCTACAGGGAGCTAAAATTACCTTTTAAATGCCAATATCAGGCTGATGCCTAGTATTCAAAATAATTATAATAAATTGGACTAAGACCTTGCTAATGTGGCATCATGCATAATAATGAATTAGAAAAGGGACTTTGTATAGAGACTAATATGCAATATCCTAACATGTACCTATATGAGGGTTGGCCGTGTGGTGACGGCAGTAAGAATACATTTGTCACCACCCCAACTCCTCCTGTGGGTGTCGTAAGTGTCGACTAAGGGATTGAAGTGTCACTGACCATTATTTGATAAAAGATTGATGATGGGCAGCAGCGTCATCATAGTGGACATATTACTGCGATCGCCAATAGTATACGCTTGCCCAGCGTGGCGATTATGTGCATTTACCTCCTAATGCGTCTATAGTATAGACTCTATACGCATAGTTATTAGGAGAGGCCTACGTCCAGCAGTGGACTATAATAGGCTGATGTTGATGATGATATGAGGGTTTATGTACCATGTACCTAGTAAAGTGTGGTGGAGGGAATAATATTAATCATATTAATCAAATCTTCTGACTGGGGTTTAATTATTATGGAATAACTTGTCCCAAATTTCGTGATTGCACATTTAAAAATTTACATTAGATCCCCCATTTTCCCTTAATTGGGTTATAGTTCCTGTGTAGTTACTCTACTTTGCCCTATGCTTTATATGTGGAATACGCTCCGCCAACTTCGTTATTAAGTAGAGCAGATAAATTGACGAGGGAGGTCTTTCATGTAAGCCACACAAAGCCTCCTGGATATATTCATTCTCCTTAACGAGGCAAACTGTCGGACGAACCAGTAGAATATGGTTATGATCTCGATTATAATTTTTCTAAATAGTTTATTGAAGGATACGGTAAGGGAACCTATCTGTTCAATAAAGGTACCTCTATTTCATGCAAACAATAGACAAGCAAGCCCAAATGGCGAAATGTGACAAATAAATAAACCGGACAAGAGCAAGTCGGACTCGCCCACCGAGGGTTCCGTACACATTGGTAGGTGCATTATTTACGAACAAAAAACTGCGAAACTCAATTACATCTTACACAAACCGACCTAGTCCCACGGTAAGCTCAATTAAGGCTTGTGATGTGGGTACCAGGCGACGATATATATAATATATAGATATATATAGGTACTTAAATACATAGACAGCCATGACCAAGGAACAAATATTTGTGATAAATAAATACACAAATAATGCCCTCGCCGGGATTCGAACCCGGAACCTCCAGCTTTGTAAGCAGGGTCACTAGTGTCACTACCTGCTGGCTAATATTTTTTTAATGGATTTCCAATCCGATTCTCGGCTGTATACAGTTTTTTTGTCTATTTTTTTCTGATATTCTCTCCCCGACTCACACCAGTCACACCTGACCTGAGCGCCTACGACGAACATCGAAAATCGTAGATCCTGCCATTTAAATTTGTCTCGGTCACACAAAGTGTGGTTTTATTAGAGCGACACAGACAGATGTTCGAAATTTAAAATTTCTTTCATCGCGGTTGGACTATAGTTACCTTGTATAATGGTTTGTTTGACTCGCTGGCCTTCGTTATCGGAATAACGCCGGTGAACGTTCATTATCTTGATACAAAATGTTGTTACGGTTAAAGACCTAATACGCCCCGAATTTTCTTTGTTCCTGTACTGAATCGAGGGGTAAAAATGACTTGCCTAATTGATTGATTATCTTTGTCGGTAGGTTGGGCGTTTCATTTTGCTCGTAGCGTATACAAATTAAAGGATCAAGCGTTGAATCCTCGTGTGATTAATTAAAGTCGTAAATTTTAACATAATATATCCCGGTTTTTAGAAATGTAAGCCCCCCGGGGTTGTGTAATGAGCCGAGCATGCTGTTATATCGGTTCAGGCATCGTAGTGTGTTTATTTAAATTAGAGACCAGGTTTTTCATTTAGTCTGTAATTTGTTAAGTTTACTTATTTACTTGGTACTCTTGGTAGGTGGTAGGGGACTTGGTTACGGAATTTCCGTAGTTATTAGTTCTATTTCTTATCCTTTTAAGTATGACACGTCGGTCATTTCGGAAAACGGTGTAATATGCACTTGTATTATTCACAATTCTTTATTACAACCATGGTATTTTTGATGTACAAAATAATTAATATAAATAGTTTCACATGGGCCCTTTTCACAAGCCTTGAAGAGTTGTACCCTTTTTTACTAGGGCCACAGAATCTATTTTTTATATTCTACTAGTCTTTCCACAAAAACGAGCACGCCTTTGATTTTATACCTTTTTATGCTTAGTGATTGAATTTAAGTGTATGCTTTGAAAAAATGCTGAAATAATTAGTCATAAAGTATCTCATAACGGAATAGTACATTACTATAGAGGACGGGAAACAAAGGGTTACAGGCCAAGTAGATATATCTGGCCGAAGGAACTGAGGCCTTTTGCTTTTCTCAAACTTGCCATGAAATAAAACGAACTGATTTCGCCGAACCATACTACTTAATTTGTAAATATACCATACCAATAGTACAGTATCGTATAACATTAAAAAAAACATTCGCGCCTAACTTTTTTTTTAATCTGTTTGAGGTCTCCTTTTACCTGTTGGTATAAACATTAATTCTAAGGTTATTTTTTTTTCCTGTGGCTGAATGTCAAAACCTAGTGTCGCAATTTGACGTTTCAAAACAAAAGACAGTTTGTTTGCAGTCCTAGGTGTGAAATAAATACATGAAATCTCTTTACATATCATCTTAGCACATGACACCGGATACATAGTATTTCCGGGTTTAATTTAACGTAAGTAACATCAACATTCCGTAGCAAGTTTGAGAAAATGTATATTTAGATATAGGTACATCGACGCTGAATATTCTATCTAACATTCGTATAGAGCCTGCGTACATTACGAATAGGCACAGGGCTAGTGGGCAAAGGCCCATCATCAGCTCCGGAACGAAATACGAATCGATACAAAAATATGTATTTATTTATGGCCCAACAACAAATTTGTTTGTAACCTGTATTAAACTACTTGATCCTGAATTGTCGCTCTACACCGTATTCTCAAGCTCCCTCGCTAGATGTCGCTAGTAGTCTCTTAGTGCGCGCTATAGTTGTGTCCCCACAGCTGCACGAGGGCGCCTCGTATAATGAATTCGTAACTTCCTTGTCTCGGGGAGCATAGTGCGCAGTGATCGTAAAGTGAGAGCACTTTTGCTGACACCCAAAAGTAATACCCGCGTCCGGCTGCCGTGAGGGAGTCCGAGCGCAATTTTTGTTAGGCTCTCTTACTTTATAGGGGGCCACGCTAAGAATGACTATTATTTACCCATGTTGAGAATTTCACCGATTCCCTATTTATTGCGAAAAAACGAATTTTACGGTCCAATTTTGACTTGAATTAAAAAAATCTGTATTATGAAAAATCTAGATTACGCGGACATAAATTGCTTCTAACGGACATAAACTAAATAAGTTGTTATTGATATAAAAGGTGTTAAAAAACCAGCCACTCAGACAGCGACAGTACCCCACGCTTCCTTCCGAAGAGGGAAGTGAACGATCATCGATGGCTGATGACCTGACAGTCATCGCCTTTCTCACGCTCAGGGCACCGCGCCACGACTCATCTTCGTGGATGGGGTCAGCTCACGTATTGTGAAAGTCTGGCGAAGAGCTTACTATAGAAATGATCCTATGAAGTAAGGTCTTGACAAATTTTCGACGACCGTAGAGCGTCATGATCTCAAGGAAAATCTTAACACCGCGAAGTAGCATTCGACTCGGACGGAACAGCGACATCTCCCATCAGGATGGGTAAACTTGGTCACCACGTGGGTTTTATATTTACTCCGCGCGGCAGTGATATAATAAGAACGTGGCCTTGCCGTCCCGATAATAGCTGATACACAGCTGTATAAGCAATTTCTAAAAATACCACAGTAGCAAGAGGGCGTACGTTCATAGGAGACACCAGGCACTTACGGTAATTCATGTATGGAAGGGGACTTCAAACCTGGAGTAATAGGTATTTGAGCTTTAATATTTAATTTAAAGAATGAAAAAGGCCAATTAAAAAAAATATTGGTAGATGATGTCCTAGTATGCATTTCAACCGTTTAAAAAAAACCGTTTCCCGGATTCAATGTGTGTAGGGTAGGGTGCGCCCCCAAGGGATCGTGGTTCACTAAAATGTGGTTAAGTATCTTATCTACAAATTGCCCGCGTTACACCTCTTTCATAATTCATACATACTTGGTACTTATGATACTTAGGTTCATTTATTACGACTATCTTTTGAGAGGGATGACAGCGACGTTTTTTATAGAAAGTAGGCGCGTAATAAAAACTTGTGACGATGCATCACCTAATCTTCGGACTATATTTGTTATTTCCTATTTTTTTCTAAGGAAGCGTCACATATTTATGTATTAAAACAAAACAACCCTAGCAGAGTATAATCAGTTAATCATCAAAATTCAAGATTCTCGAATATCCATAAAGACGTATTCTATTCTAATCTTAGTAATCTAACATAGTTTGATTTTGAATTCCAGCGTCGATCGAGCATTGGCGTGCGCCGGCCAGTGCCCGAGCCGCCCGTGGTGTGCATGACCCCCTCGCCACGGCCGCGTTGCCGCATCCGCACCAACCCCTGGCTGGGAGCCACGTCCCCCAACCCCCGCCGGCGACCCCCGCACCTGCTACACCAGCAGTCGCTGCAGTGTCCGCAGCAGACGCCTCAGCTTCACCACGCGCCGTACTCTCTGGATTCTTATCCTGCTAAGATAGGCAATAGGTCAGTTCTGTTTGAATATATTTGTGACCCTTTATCTCGGCTTCGCTGCTAAATCCGCATCAAACCCGCAACTTTTCGGCACTATCCGAGGCATTCTCTGGATTCTCATTCTGCTAAGTTTGGTAACAGGTGTGTTTAATTTATATTCTCGCGGCGTGCAATGACTGGCACTACTGCCGCGTTGCCGCATCTGCGCCAACCCCTGGCTGGAAGTCATCAGACGCCTCAGCTTCACCACGCGCCGTACTCTCTGGATTCTTATCCTGCTAAGATAGCAACAGGCGTGTTCCGTTTGAACATATTTCCGCAGTGACCTCTTTACCTTGGTTTAGCTGCCAGATCCGCAGCAAACTCTTACCTAAATACTGCTATTTAAGTTTAGTACCAAGCCTTTTTCGGCACGATCCGAGGCACTCTCTGGATTCTCATTTCTCATGCTGTAAAATTTTGGCAACAGATGAGTTCCGTTTGAATATATTTCGGCAGTGACCCCTTTGCCTCGGCTTCGCTACCAGATCCAGAAAAAATCGCTTCTATATGTTATTATTATTGTAGAAAGTATTTGGTAATGTCTATTCGTAGGTATTATTTGATCAAATTGCATAATATCGGATAAGTAACAACTTGAAAGATTATGTCACAAAGTACTACTTTACCTTGAGCAGTTCAACGTCTTTCTTAAGGAAGCCCTATCCGGAATAGTATTCTAGATAGGCAACCATTTACAGTACCTAAGACTAAGCCGATCGATCGTGCTAATTCACAATACCTGTAGGTATTGTGAATTAGCACATTATGTAGACATTGCATTGTTAACTAAAAGGATTACAATTTTAATTTTCCTTTATGATGATTTCCCGGATAATAAGTTGATGTAAGTAGTGTAAGTACTCGTATTTGATTTGATTGTCTACACATTTGAGTTTTAATTGTTTTAAACCTCAAAAGTGTAATTTAATAACTACTTTGGATGTCATACTCGTATCTATTACACGCAGAACTACCAATCTCAACCACAAAATCACATCTCGTATAACAAGATCTTGTGCCCATTTCAGGTCACCGCACCTGTCGCCTCACTTGTCACCACAACCTCGCTCCCCGTACTATCGCGAGGGAGCGAGTAGCGACGAGGAATGCAGGGGCATGCGTACTAGGGGAAGGGAGACGGCAATACTCTCGGATGCCGATTTAGATTCCGATGGGGATACAGGGCTGGATGGAGGGGATGAGGACGAGCCTGATGATACGGCTTCCCCGGGACGAAGAAGGGCTAGGAGAAGGAGACCACCGCGACGGCCACCGCGATCCGCTGGTAAGTATTACCTATACTACCTTAGTTGCTTTGTGAAGCATCTTTGCATCTCGCTTGATCCATGAACTGACGAAGACAAGACAGCTATGCTAAAGGCAGACTTGTCCGGATTAGAATCGGCGGATTTGAGCTACAAGCATTAGGCATATGTATAGATGGCGCTAGCTGTCATGCAAAGAAGTGCTCCGTGATCTTTAATTGTTTATAATAGCTAATTACGGCAATATCAATTCTCATCGAGTTTAATGTGTAAATAAATGACTGTGTAATCTGTGATATTGTTATCCAAGTGCAATGTGACCAAGAAGTGTTAATATCTAACAAGTGCCAATGGACTCGTGAATATCGGTTTCAAAGTTATTAAAACTGATTAACAGAACCCAAACATAATCTATTCCGATCCTACTGTGATATTCATAAACAATAACTGTGATATAAATACGAACTCCGAAACAATTTTTTCTTTTTTACAAATACAAAGTGGCGGTAGCATTGTTTAAATCGCGTTGAACTTTGGCCCCAGCCAGATCTCACAAGTTCTTTTGTGTTTAATTGTCCACAATAGCTACTGATCCATAAATTCGGCCGAGTCAACTATACGTCTTTGGCATTGTGAGTCTCAAGTGAGGCTGTCAAGCGGAGTGACCAAGTTCGAATCTAGCTGACGGATAACTTTTTGAATTTTTCTTTTTTTTTTGTTTATTACGCTCAGTTATGCAAACATGATTTAATGTTTTTTTTTTTTTTTTTGCTTAATATTCCCACGTTTACTTGGATATACAATGAAACAAAATAATTCCCACTCCGAAAATCATAAGTCCACAATGAATTGCGGAAATTGCGAACTGTCAATAGATTCCAGAACATTCGCTCTATGTTCAAGATGTGATTTAGCTTTCCACTTCGACTGTGCGGGTTATTCGGAAAAACTATATATGATGATGGAACCCCCTAAGAGAGCCAAGTGGAAATGCAAGTCGTGTACACGAAGAGTACCAATTGCAACAAAAAAAACACTTCCGCTATCATCCAAACTTATCGCTCGGAATAGTAAGAAGAAAAATATTACAGTTGAATCTAGTATTAAAAAAAAGGTACCTATGGAAATCATACATACACCTGCGGCCTCTGAGTCCTCTGAAAATTTCTCGAGGACAAGCACGCCAGGTGTCTTACCCAGTGGAAATACGGAAGCAGAGTCTTCTCCTATTGTGACGATAACTACAAACAAGATTAGTTCGTCACCGATAGACCTAAACGAATTGAGAAATATATTTGCCGATGATGAACCGCCGGTCAAAGTTAATTCTCCTTCAGATTCAAACTCCAAAATTATATCCAGACTTGAGCTATCTACAAATGCGACTACGGTACAGGAGAAACTATCAAAAAGTATGGACTACTCTGTGAACGAGGTTCTGACAATGCTCGAAATGAAGGAAGAGATAACACGACTTACTTCTGAACTTGCATCTACCCAACACCAGCTGGAAGAAATAAGCATTGAAAATAATGGACTAAAAAGACGAATTGACCGGCTTCAAGCACAAAATGGAACCTTGATAAATCTTTGTCAGTCTCCTGGCTTCGGCCAGGGACCGTTGCATAACTCTGTTCCGACATCACCGATACCGACGAACTCCTCTGCTCCTGACTCATCATCACTGAATAATGACACAATTAATACAGAACCACTGGAAATACGTGAAGTTGTTACCTTGAAAAACCTTGTTAAAAGTCTGGAAATGGAAGTGAAAGAGCATAAGACACTAATTTCTCAACTTAAGACACGATTAGACTCGTTATTTCTCGATAATAACATAAATAACTTGAGTAGGATGACACTGGGTAACCGTAAAGACAAGCGAACTGAATACGAAAAAAAGATGCCGGTGGGTGGCATTGTTCAGGAATTAGACTATTCTGTTGAAACAGACGTAAATGTTGCAGCACAAGTGAAACCAACAAAAATCAAATCCAAGCCCAATCTCCTACTTGTCTCTGATTTTCATGGCACTGAGGTTATCTCAATGCTCTCCAAAATTCGGCGCCGTGATTACAACTTTATCGCGGATGTAATCTATACTGCTTCTACAGATCGAGTTCTCCATGGACTTGTTGAAAAAACTAAAGATTTTACGAAAAGTGACTGTGTCGTGATTATGTGTGGTGGCAGCGACTTTAACATCAATTCAACGAGCAGATCTATTGTATACATAGAAGATACTGTTAAGTTGTTAGCACATTGCAATGTAATAGTTTGTACGATACCACTAAGTACCAACCACGGCTCTCAGGCATTTAACTTCTTTGTTAATAAGTTAAACACAGAAATAAGTACGGTTCTCTTAAGTCATTCCCACGCTTACGTATTGAATATTAATAAAAACCTGACATTAACCGACTATAAATCTGATGGGTATAAACTAAATATTAGGGGTAAATTCAAACTGGCCACATCTCTCAATGTTCTACTTAAGGAAATAAACCAAAAATTTTACAATAGTACGAACTCTTTTTTATGACTGAATTAAATGGTACGGAAACAACACCTAATAGTGACTTCTATGTATTACATTTAAATGTGAACAGGCTGAGAAATAAAATTTTAAGTCTCGAGGCATTTCTAGATCTTGATCTTCACCAAAAACCAAATATCATTATGTTAACGGAAACGTGGCTTGAGCCAGGGGAATATGAATGTATACACTTGCCAGGATATATTTTACTGAGCCATTCAGCCCGTGCTCTGACTAAAGGAGGTGGTACAGCAATATTTGTTAAGGAGGAAATATTAGGCATGTGTTATGTCGAAGATGTGTCTAAATTTTATACAGAAAGAATTTTTGAGCTATCCGCTATTAGTGTAAAACCATCATCGTCTAAAAAGATATTCTTTATTGTTTTGTATAGAAGCCCTAATTCTAATTTTGCAACATTTTTGGAGTTATTAGACAGATATTTAGGTAACTTAACTTCACATCAAATTGTGATCTCAGGTGATTTTAATATTAACTTTGCGGCGGAGGACGATTGTCGAACTAAAGAGCTGCTGCAGATGTTGCTAGAGCATAACATGAAACCAACTATCTCTGAATCAACCCGTACAACAGCAACTACTACTTCAACAATAGATAATATAGTAACAAATTGTCATGATTTTATTAGTGCTTATGTTGTACCTTGTGCGTTCTCAGATCATGACGCGCAAACTCTTGTTTTGGATTTGCCATGCTACCAACGAGATTTTCCACGCCAATTTTCTATTAAAAGAGTGTTCCGTAAAAGTGCAGTTGCTGCTTTCCGTGAACACCTCAGTAAAATTGATTGGGCCAATGAATTTAATAATTCTAACTGCAATAAAATGCTAAATACTTTTTACGACATAATATTTAGTTTAATTAATCAATATTTTCCAGTGAGGAAGGTGCCTCTTAAAATAAAATCCAAGAAATGGTTGACTAAAGGTATTATAAAGTCTAGTAGTACTAAAAGAAAATTGCATATGGCTATTAGAAACTCTGAGGATGTGAGGCTTAAAACCTACTACAAGCAGTACAAGAAAGTATTCAAATGTACGCTTTTTACGGCAAAAAAGATTTATATTCGCAACACTATTTCTAATGCGAAATGTAAATCTAAGGCAATATGGAGAATTGTTAAGGAATACTCTGGGAAAGCTGGTAAACGAAGTTCAAATAGTAAAGTTATCCTTAACATTGACAATAAACAAATTGAAGATAGCACACAAATCGCGAGTGAATTTAATGATTATTTTATTCAAATAGGTAAATCCGACGTAACACAAAAAGACGCTATGCATATGAATTTAATACGAAACTTGAATAAAATTAACATCAAATCTATGTTTCTGGAGCCCATTATTGAGCCCGAATTGATAAAAATCGTGAAAAACTTGAAAAATACTAAAGCACCAGGGCCCGATGATTTAAATTCTACGCTTATTAGAAATCATATTGATATGTTATGCACACCATTATGCATTATTTTTGACGCAAGTTTATCGGAAGGGACCTTTCCGGATAGGCTGAAGCGTGCAAGAGTAGTTGCCATACATAAAAAAGGAAGCAAACTTGATTTAAATAACTACCGTCCCATATCGGTTCTATCCATCTTGGCTAAAATTCTCGAGAAGTGTATTGCTAATAGACTCGAAGCGCATTTCTGTAGAAACAACCTTTTTTCTCCGCACCAATATGGGTTTAGACGCAATAAGAATACATCTGATGCAGTAATCAACTTGGTATTAGAAGTTCTACAATCCCTCAATCTCGGCTCTAAATGTGGAGGGGTATTCTGTGATCTAACGAAAGCATTTGACTGCGTAGATCACAGAATACTACTCGACAAATTGGAGTACTATGGCATACGTGGTGTGGCTCTTGAGCTTTTTAAGTCTTATTTACTGGAAAGATACCAATATGTAGAAATTAAAGATCCCGTAAAACAGAATGTGGTCCGGTCTGCGGTCTGAGGAGAAACTAATCAAGCATGGAGTTCCTCAGGGATCTGTACTAGGGCGACTTCTCTTTATAATATTTATAAACGACTTGCCGAGTTCTATTAGTTGCGGGACACCCTATCTGTACGCTGACGACACCAGCATAGTGTTAGATGCCTGCAATGAACTTGAATTTAATGATCGGATACAAGCTTGCTGGAACGAAATGAGTACTTGGTTCACAGCAAATGGTTTGCGCATCAACTGCAGCAAGTGTCAGTACATGATCTTCCGCCGCTGTAGTAAAAGTCCAGACTTTGAGTGCAACATCCCTATTGCCAAATCAACCTGTGTCTGTTTCTTGGGAGTAAACCTAGATCCTTATTTGAGATGGAACACACATATCGACAAAGTCAATAGCAAACTGGCTAGTGCATGCTTTGCCTTAAAGAGTCTAGCTAACAGTTCCGATAAGTACATATTAAAAAGTGTTTATTACTCATACTTCGAGAGCATTATCCGCTATTGCATTGAGGTTTGGGGAAACGGTGTTAATATGACCTCGGTCCTACTAAAACAAAAAAAAGCTCTTAGGATCATAGAGGGTTGTTCTAAAGTTCCCGATACACATAGACATATATTCATTGACAACAAAATTTTTACTGTAATTTCTTTGTATCTGTATCGTGTATGTATGTATATTCACTGCAATAAAAAAATATTCAGTACTGTTGGGCAAAACCAAAACTATAACCTAAGGAATAATGACAAATTAACTGTGCCATTCTCTAATTATGCTCATTTCAATAAAAGCTTAGGCAATAATGCAATTAGAGTATATAATAGGTTAGCCAAAGATCTAAGAGACTGTGACGATATTAAAATGTTTGATAGGAAAGTTAAAGATTATTTTATAAATAGGCCATATTATACAATTAATGAATATTTTGCCAATGTATTAAATTAATTTGACATTTTCATTAATATTACTGAATTTATGTATTTCTTCTTCTCTTTCTTTTACTAATGACATTTTATATCTCTTTTTATTGACTTATTTTTAGGAATACAGATGGTTTTGTTTTATATATCAGTTATTTTATATTTAAATACTTTATCATTTATACTGTATTTGCATGCATGTCTGTGTGTTAATAGCAAATAAATATTTTGAATTTGAATTTGAATTTGCTTGGGCATTGGGCGATTTATACGGGTCGTATTTCCATCGATTCTAATGCAATCAGATTCATTCACTACCTAGCATAGCTTTCTTCGTCGGGCCATGACTTCATTACTTCCATGATGTTTCAGGAGCAACGCCACCACGAGCTAGACGCCGGCACGCACCATCAGCTCCACCAGTCCGCGAGCGTGACCCGCTACTGGAGGCCGATCGCGAGGCCGAACGCAAATACCGCGAGCTCATTCGCGAGGCCGAAAAACTGCTGGTCACCGTGTCGCGGGCGCCGATCGAGCCACCGCATAATCCGAGAGTTCGTGAGCTTAGGGCTACGGAGGTAGGTGAACAAATAGGAAAACTATCTGCCTGCATTGTTGGTATATTTTTCTAGGGAAATCAACAATATACTTACCGCGAACTCGCGAGACTGAAAACTGACAGAGACCGTGTCGCGGGCACCGGCGCCGATCGAGCTGCCGCATAATCCGAGAGGTCGCGACTATAGGGTGACAGAGGTAGGTGAAAAAAAGTTGTTTGTTTTTTTTTAAGGAGAATCAATCTCTCATTCGTGAGGTCGAAAAGCCGTTGGGCACCGCATCAGGACCACGAACTTAAGGATTACGGAAAACTCAAAGACGTATAGAAAAAAACTTTGACAATTTATGGTGGATTGTCCTAATCACCTTAACAGGCCGATAAAAAATACAATTGTCTTTGGCGGACGATATAACGCTGACAAATGGTTTGGGGAAACTCACCTTTAGACTTTTCTGGGTGAGGTGAGTGCTTCGTTTCACTCTAAATTACCTGTTTACTGACAATACGAACACTTTATAGATATGGAAGATCTAAAAGAGTTCATAAATCTCTATTGCAAAGGTCTAACAGTACGACGGCATTAACGTACAAGGTTCTAAGTTCTGAACAAACCTTTGGCACTTAGCACTTTATACGTCATTGTCAATGTTGTCCTCGAGTAGTCACTTAAGCGTGGTATCTAGGTGACTAAACTAAGTAAGCTATCGAACCTCGGCAATTTGTTAGCGCCTGTTATGAAGACCGCCGCAACGCCTCTACATTCGAGTATTTAATTCTACACGACCTCCGTCATTGTAGGTAGGTATTTTTTCCTACTGTATTTCTATATGTGACAAGATATGTTTTTGTACATATTATTAAAAAACCTTGTGTCAACCTGCATTGATATTTCTTTTTGTAATCGAAACCATCACATGGGCTTTTTATTCATTAATTCGACTTTGACCATTATTGATGTTGCCTGTACGAAATATAACTGCAATCCATGACTCGAATCATTAAATGTATCATAGTAAAGATGGCGTTTAAAAAGAAGAAACCCAACCCAGTCGGTTGTGACTTTTTGGTCATTCAGTGAAAATTCATTATTCATTTGTGTAGGGGAAACTTGCCTAATTCGTACCCCTTAAGAGAAAGTGCTAAATATCAGGATATATAAATAAGAAAATAATATGTGTATGATATCAAAAGAATCTTTATTTATTTACTAATCGACTAAAATAACAAATTAATTTTGAAGATATATATATTCTGAGATAAATACATTAAAAAAAAAGTGGAAAAAGTACGATTTAAGACTATGTATTCCAAAATCGTACCTCTGTATTCCTATATCGTACCGGTGTAACTTAGTATGGAAATTAAGATTATATAATTATTTATAGTCTCATAATCATAACCAATGATATTCAGGGATATTAGTAATATTTATTTAACCACTAATCTTATTATGTTGCTGGCTTTCTTGCTTGCTTATTTCAGATTTAAAACTAACATTTTAACGATATTTTTTCAATCCTTAATTGTTTGTCGGACTGCATAATTTGATGGCATTGTCAAAAATAAAATTTAAAAGCATATTTCTCGACTCCAGCATAAAGTCAGTGGATCCAGACTTCATCGGGTAAGTACACAAATGATTGTCTCTTATTCTATTTCATCCCTACAACATGAGCGTGACCAAATTTCTTATTTTTTTAAATTTTCCATTGTCAATATACACAGAGAGTTATTTCTATAACTGACATGACTAAGTATTGTATTATCGATTGGTTATGTTTATCATATACAGTCAAATAAACGATTATTCCTAAAACGTACCAGTACGAAATAGAACAAAGTGATGAGTACGATTTAGGCATAAGATAACTAAGATTTAAAAGTTGCCGTATAAAAAAAATGTTGTTAAACTGACGATAGTATTTCTCGTAATTAATAGCGTAAATAAGTAAAGAATTAAGCAAAATACTTATAATTTACATAGCTCATTGCGATCAAAACTGAAATCCTTAAGAGTCGACCTTAACTATTACTCGAAAACAGCGAAATTAATAACTTATTGAATAATTTTCGATGGAGTCGCACTGTGGGGTTGTTTCTCGGATGACGTTACACACCGACCAAGTTGTTCAATTTTATAAAACTTGCACTGCTTCAGCAGTTTCAATTCACAAGATATTGATGGGGTACGATTTATGCAGGAGTACGATTTAGGCAAGTTTACCCTATGTCTTCCATACTAATCACAACTCATTTTTTTCAGCATTACCCTAGACGAATCACCCACAATCTGAGTCCTAACCTTTCTGTGTTTTACAATACTGTCGGTTATTACTGAGTTAAACCAGATATGGCGTTACTAGCTTTCTTAAATACTTTAAACTTAAAATAAATTATTAAAATCTTGACTCAGTAAAACCGATACAAGTGATGCATACTACATACTCCGATTTATACAGCCTCCCTCTCATCCCTGGCTATGTTACTTTTGAAAACCAAACTCTCATGAGACTCATTCATACTAAAATTGTATTTCACTCGTGGTTTCACGTTTTTTACTTGAACAATGCTCGACATGTTTTGCTCCGTATATGATGAGATTGTATAACTGTGTGACGCTGTCTTTGTCGATCCTGAACCGTCGAGCGTGAAATGGAATTTTAGTATGTTATTTTTGATTTATAACCATTGTACCTAATGTATGAACTACACCTCCGTATGCCCGAATCCGATACCGATTTTGCATTCAATGTCAAGAGTTCAAGACTGAGTTCACGTCCACTAGCTCCTGTTTTAAAACTTATATGAACTTATCGGATCCATCATAACCTACGCTCCAGATATCCTCGATGACTGATTTTGTGTATAAAATTAGCGAGATCAGAGTGCGTAGCCAAGTTGTCAATTTCTAACGCTTAGTAGCGTATCGCAGTTTTCTCTGTCATTCTTTCTTATTAGTACGACAAAGAGAGTTAGTTGCCTTTCGTTTAAGATTCACGATTCAGCGTTAGCAATCGGCATCTTGACTACGCATCCTGTGTGTGTAGCCAAGTTGCCAATCGTTAACACTCAGTAGCGTATCGTTTCCTCTAATTCCTCTATCACTCTTTCTTATTAGTGCGACAAAAACAGTTAGTCGCCTTTGTTAGCGATTGTAGTCTTGGCTACGCATCCCGCTACTACCGCGAAAATCGAAATTCGTAAATTTCGAGGATTTTTTTGTCACTCCAACGAAGGCGTCATCAGAGTCAGTGAGACAAATCCTCGAAATTTGCAGATTTCTAATGCCCCAGCCACGACATTGGTCTAAGGCGACTAGCGGCGAGCGAATCCATGAGTTGGAGCGGGATGCCGATATGGGTACGAGAGGGAGTACCATACGTTTTCCGCTAAGCCGGTCGCCTTAGACCAATGTCGTGGCCAGGGCATAAGTTCGCGGTAGGGCCGCCGGAGTAGACCCCTCCCCCACATCCACATAACCTCGCACTTGCCCAAGGTGGAAGCCCCCCGGCGCAGCCCGGAGCGCACGCACCTGACCAACTTCATGCGCGCCAACTCCCCCGAGCCCCCGCGCCGCGCGCCCGCGCCCGCGCGCCGCTCCCCGCTCGCCGCGCCCGCGCCGGCGCCGCCGCCCCGAGCGCCCGCCGTCCGCGTGCCCGCCGAGCGACCGCACTCCGAACCGCCGAAGAGAAAGGCCTACCAGAGGGATGAGGTAACGTGCTGGTGGCGAAGACGCAGACCTTTGTCTCTATATATCGTCAGCCTCTGTAGCCTAGTTGGTAGTGACCCTGCCTACGAAGCTGGAGGTTCCGGGTTCGAATCCTGGCGAGGGCATTCTTTGTGTATTTATTTATCACAAATGTTTGTGCCTTGGTCGTGGTTGTGTATGTATCTAAGTATCTATACGTATCTATCTATTATATATATCGTCGCCTGGTACCCGCACCACAAGCCTTAATTGAGCTTACCGTGGGACTAGGTTGGTTTGTGTAAGATGTCCCAAGATATTTATTTATTTATTTATTTATATATACCTATCATGAACTGCCGACGTGAGTTTGAGGATTTACTTTCTATCCCTCTCGATCGTAACGAATGATGCGGTATATAACTCATGGTAAGCTCACTGTTAAAATTCAAAGTCTATTACGACACTGTTAAGTTGTTAGCCAAAGCACGCGTCATCGTGAGTGGCGCTACCGTCTACCGACAACGGACACCGTGTTTAAGTTTTGACGAAGAATGCGAAGTCACCCGACTTGGGATTAATTTTACGGCATCACCGAGTTACACAATCCTACATCATTTTACTAGAGCTCAAACAAAACACAGTAGTTCAGGACCACCAATGTGTACATAAATTATACTGGAGCCGTTGACTATTAATATCCTGCATATTGTAATCGAAGTGATCTTTACATTATTGAAAGAACCGTATAACATTATTGAAGCCTAATCCTAATAAATTAGCCGTATATCCTATAACTAACTAAATATCACTAGACTATGTGTGTCTAATCCTTCATAACTAAGCCATACAAAGGTATCGACACTTCTGATGTATCGCTCTTCAAAATATTCATACTGAAAGTTACTGCGAAAACCATAACCTTAAATACAAATCCGAAACAAACACTAGCCACAAGCAAGCACATCTTGCATACTAAATACCGCACAAATTATTATTTTAGAGCATCATTATAGTGCACAAAATGATTATTTTAGAGCACCGTTTTTTAAATATAGTAGGTAGACTAGGTAGGTACGTAAAATGGCTTATTCGAGCCTAGTTTTGTTTCATACCTATACTTGATTCAATATGATTACTTGACTTCACTTCATCATCACATCATCAGCCTATCTCGGTCCACTGCTGAACGTAGACCTCTCCCACTAACTAGGCGTGAACGTATCTGGAGGTAAGTAATATTCATAACTAATCGCCACGCTGGGCAAGCGGGTTAGCAATCGCAGTAATATGTCCATTATGATGATAAATAAATGGTCAGTGACACTCCAATCCCTTAGTCGACTCTTACGACACCGACGGGAAAAGTTGGGATGGTCACAAATGTATTCTTACTGTCGTCATCACGCGACTACTTGACGTCAACTTCAACCAACATAAAATATACCTACCTACTTAATAGGCAACTACAATCCTTTTATTGTTTAAGAAAAGCGATAAATTTTATGACAGTGCTATTTTTCAAGTTTGCAGAGCTAATGTTTTCAATAGATTTACGATCAATACGAATCTCGTTTAACCGGATACAGAACGGGACTAATAAAACGCTCCAATGTAAAGGTAATACCAAAACCGCAAATCAATAAGTAGAATAACCGGTTTCGCAGGGTTTTGGGAAATCTTTCGAATCATCCTTAAATTCTAAATCTACGATGACTTGCATGTGATAGAGCAGGCGATGACGTACCTCAACATCTCATTAGTTAATCGGCAACATATAATTACGTCGGCATTTTATAGTAAACAAACACGTAAAGCTATAGAATATGCATTAACCCTCTAATGCATATGAAGCCAAATATGGCTATTTTGGTTTTGGACTCTATTGACTGCTGTTAGGGTTCAAATTTGAAATGCATTTTTGCCTGTCTTATGCATTAGAGGGTTAAAAACTAATCAGATTTAATGTTTTGATCTAGAAATTTCAAGCTTTATTACGTTAGTGATATAATCCGGTTCGATTAATTGTTCTGACGTCAAAGACAAGGATTTAGATGTAATTTATAGTATTCTAAAATTAAGTATCTATTACCTATTTCTACGTTCACATATTTAGAAAATTTCTAAGATATTTTCTATATTTTGTCATAGACAAGTATGCATTTTCAAACTACCTGACCTAATGTATCGAATTAATTCTATCATTTCTACCAAAGTAAGTAGGTATTAGGTACCTAGTCGTCACAAACACATTATTATTTTTTGTATCTCCTTTGTTTCACGGGCTTTTACGTCCCGAATTTTTGATAGGCTTGCGCGGGGATATAGATCCAACACGTAGAGCCCTTAGGAGAAATTTGCTGTGTTGTATGTACACCTGCTGCAACCCATTCACGGGCACAACAATAGATATATTATCCGTAAACCCAGCAAGGAGTATTGAGAAGGAAATGGAAAATACTAATGGGCTATGGTGATGGAGGATGGATGGATCAGAGATGGAACTATACAGGGTGTTTTTTTTTCGACCGTTCAAATTCTACGTAGTGAATGTGTAGGTCATACTGACCAACTTTTACTATGGGGACAAAGTCGAAATCGCGAAAAAAAAATCAGCTGTTTCATACATTTCGGCCGGCGTAATGCCGCCAATTTGTATGAAACAGCTGATTTTTTTTTTCGCGATTTCGACTTTGTCCCCATAGTAAAAGTTGGTGAGTATGACCTACACATTCACTACGTAGAATTTGAACGGTCGAAAAAAAAACACCCTGTAGAAAAGAGGTACGGACACCTGCCATAACAATGATTTATCTTTGCTATCGAGCCAGACGGCGACTCGCCGCCGACTAGATGGGCCACCGTAAATGCCGTCACACGAGACAGCTAGGGGCAACACCGGTGTAGGCTTATTATTATTTAAATTATTTATTTTTATTATTTGTTGTATGTAAGACTAAGTGCCTACACAAAAAAAGTAAGGAAAAGTGTACCTAAGCTGAAGTGTTTCACCCAGCAGCAAATTGAAGAATTGCATTCGTTACCGATTTTTTTTCTTTATGACGGCATACTTACGGGATATAGCGCCTAAAGGATAAAAATGGAAAGGGAACCCCATCCTTTTCCATTTTTATCCCCCGAGAAGGATTAATAACAGTTACGATTTAAGGCAATTCGCCATTAATTTAGCTGTGTAGAAATAATAAATTGGCGGACTACCCCCAATAGGTCGAGACGCACAAATTAGGCGTTTAAGCTTTAATCTAAAAAAATATGTTTCTTCCGCAGGTCCTCCAAACACTAGAAGGGCTCCGCAAGAGCCTTCAGCAACAATCCGCGCTGCTGGCTGTTCAGCGCACGCGCCTCGACTCCCTATAGCCGATGGATGTTTAACGTTTCTTCCCGTCCCTGCCAAACCTATTGTAGACCTCTGTAGGCCTCACGTGAAATTCCAAAATCTTAGGTTTCGACTATCTGTTTCTGTCATTCGAACGAAGGCTAGGCGTGATAGAGACAGACTCGAAATTTACGACTTTGGAAGTTAACGGTAGGCGCTCTGTAGCCATGTAGCCAAAGGCCGTTTGCTAGTCACTGTTAAATATTTTTTTGTTGTAGATCGGATTAAGATTTGTATTTAAGGTCTCAGGTCAGGTTTTTCTACTGACGCTTTGGTTGGAAAGTTAGAATGACATGAAAATGCTTGAAATTTACGTATTTCGCGGTTGGCTTACCCATCAATAGAAGACACAATCACATCGTGAATTCAGTATAATACTTACCTTTATTATAATTATCCTTTGGGATAATCTGGTCAAATAGGTACATCGTAAACGTCAGTAATGAGGCAATACAACCTGCTTTACAGTTACAGTTATAACATAAAGATAAATTGATTTTAGGTAGTATCTACCTAAATTAATTTTATGAGCCGGTGATAATGTGTCCAGTTTTGCTGTCCTTAAGCTTGACAAACGTGTTTCCTATAATGCTAGCTAGAGATAATATTGTTAAACCACCGTTGTGTTTGTGTCAATTTGTGTTATGTAACGTAATACCTAGAATGAATTAGAATGCTTCCAAAATGCCAAAAAGACGACGTAAACGGCCAATAGTCATCTATTGTTTTTCTAGTCCCTCCTTGTTTTCTAGAGTAGTATCAATTAGGCTAGTTAGTGTCGTAGTCACTTGTTATCGTTTCGTATAGGCGAGGCCATTTAACTATCTTCCAATAATAATCTTAGCATTTCTATTAGTATATATTAGACGAAATAGATGGCGGTTTGTAGAGAAAACTAGAAGAAATTTAAAAACATACGAAAATGCGTTAGTCACATGTTTTAGATGCCAATGAAAATTGTTAGTTTTAAATTGTTCGTTCTACAATATACATGAAATCAGACAATAAGCCCGATTTTAGGAATAATGACTTGGCTGGTTGAATTGACCGATTGTTATAGGTAAAAAATTTGACCATACTGCCTTGCTTTTACCTATCCTTGCGAAGCTTGCATATAATCCATCTAATGACATCCTTCTGTGAGACAGGTTTCTTCTAGATTTTTCTATAAGTACATACCCGCCCGCAGCTTAGAGGTTCACATTAGCTCATTATATGGATATCAAGTAGCGCCGTAGTATAGCACTAGAGCGGTCTCTCTAGGGTGAGGCGAAGCCGGTTCTCGGCGTCCTAAGACTGCGATAATAATATCTATTATACAATTATTAATAAATAATGTAATCGTTGAACACAACCCACAGGGAACTGGGACCTTTGTTATTAAAACCAATTTTGTACCGCAGTTTTGCCAAAGTTAACTTAGCCCTAAGAATTTTTTAATAATTTATTTAAGTCTTTAAAATGTATGATCTCAAGAATAATCGTCACCAGTTATTTATATTTAAATTTTTATCATTTATACATGTCCCAAGTACCCTTTGAATATGGGGGACGCAGTAGCGTCCCCATATTTTTGTTAGTGCAATTTTGGTAGGAAGTTCGCTTTGTACGCGATTCCTCCAACAACATGTAAATAGATTTATCCATTTACTTGTTTATTGTATAAGTATAAATAAGATTTATACATTTAGTTGAATTTTCATTAAAATATTGGATTACTTCTATTGTTTTTATTGCAATATTATTTCATCTACATGAAGTTCATAAAAATGTTAGTAGATGGCGCAAGATGTCCTACTCAAACAGCTACAGTGGCGCCACCACATTTTTTTAAATCAACTACAAGTACTACCAAACAGTGCAGATGGCGTAACCAGCAGCAGACACGATTATGCCAAAGCATTATATTCGAAAAAACTAATGTAGTGACCAAAGCTGAAAGCTTTCGCCAGCGCATCGTCTGACTAGAAAGTTGTCTAGAATGAGGAATGAAAAAAAAAACAGAATTTTAATCAATGAAAACGGTTTCATAATTATGTGCGATACCTATTAGAACTTGCTATTTTTTTTTATTTATGAAATTGATTCACAAATTCGGAGGAGTCGGATATTTCTAAAGGTCAATGCATATGACTTGTCTATTTTATTATGCATACTATGCTTCACAAATCTTTTGTCATTTTATAAAAATGAACAAAAACTAATCGTGTGGAGGAGCTGGGATTTGAACCCAGGACTTTCAGCATGCGAAGCAGACACTCTACCACTGAGTTACACCCCCGATGTCAGCACTGATCGAAATTACGGTTTGGGATCACATACGTATGACGTACCACGTAAAAGTGACCTCACCTTTCAAATATGGCTCTTATGTGGATATAATAAGGTCGCGGGCCTATATTTGGCGGATATTTAACTAACAATTTTATTGTAGCTCTTATGTGCTTGGCTTAAGGTCTCGGTCTTATTGAGACCGTTACAACGATCACGCCATCGAATCACGCCACATCCCACTTTTCTAGATTTGGATCCCAGCCGCACCGGACATGCGCGTTGTGCGTGAAAGGCAACGCGTGCTGGCATCCATTCATTCATTCTAAAATGTCTCACGTGTACAAGAATAGCCATTCTCTTACGACATTTCGTAGCTGTAGGATTAATCGTGATACATTATCAATATACGCAATAGAGACACGCGTTTAACTAAAATTAGATTATATTTTTAGGATAGCGCCGGTCATGGATCA
>JALPQI010003937.1:0-59364 GCA_025490895.1 Thaumatotibia leucotreta
CAAATCAGGTGTTCGTATAGTTCGGGCAATATTATTTGACCGACTCTTATCTCACTTACGACCTTTTGTTTTACGTCATTAACAAAAGAAAAGTGCTCGACTGCTGATTGTCTAGTAAGTGTTACCGCAAAACAAAAGGTCGTAAGTAAGATAACAGTCGGTCAAATAATATTTCTCGAACTGTACTATTATGTTTTACTTAGTTTGTTCCATACATTTTCTACTTATGAATGGATGACAGTTACATACGAATGCAATAAGGTTAATAACGTTCGTGGTGATCATTGGTGGTAATGTGCTTGTAATATGGTTTATAATAATAATTATAAATAGTCTAAAGAGTTTATGATAACCAGGAACTACCCCTAATTCTTCTAATGTTTTCAATACTTCGCTACACTGAACTTCAAAACTTAAAACAATATTCGCGAATAGCAACTCTCTTCGCAAATTCACGAATAGAAACTCCAAACGCTAACCGAATTAAAACAATAGTATACATTCGAAACTTGTCATATGCCCCTAAATATTGAACCGGCAAAGTTTAGCCGAGTATATCTCGGCGAAAAGTGGGCAAAGTCCGTACGCTTGCGGGCAATATCGCGCGTGCAAATCCTCACGTATATACCCGGCTTTATCTGCCACTTGAACTGTTTTATGGTATCCGCAACTAAAGTTGGACGGTTCGCAACAGCGGGACATACGGCTGGCACGATGGGAGATGAAGATGTATTGGCTTCTTTGGTCGCCTACACCTGGATTAGGTATTTTGCTCTCTAGCCGGACCATAACACCTGATTAAACTCGATTTCGAGTGGCGATGTGTACCTATCGTGTACCTAATTGTAAATTACATGTACCTACGTAGTTTGCGTGACACGAGACATTTAACGTGGGCCGGCTGAAGAGTACGTCAAACTAGTAAGTTTTTACATCGAGCAAGTATGCCAACAAGTCCGCCGAGCGTATGCCGAGCCCTCCGGCCCTGTGCCCGCGTTATTGGATACGTGACGCCGTCCCCACAGCGTGTTATTGCGGATTACTTCATAATCGACCCCCTCTAAAATTGAGACGCCCTGAGTACTACGTGTCCTTATTAATGAACGGTGATAATACGTGTATATGAATAATTCCTAAAAGCAACATTGTACCAACATTGTACAGTTGCACGCTTACAGAGGATTTACTCTGAAAAAGTCGAGAACAGTAAGAGTTTTCAGTAAATTCGTCTAAAACTAAAAGAACATCGAGTCTGAGCTCAGTACGGGTGCTCTTTCGTGTAATTTTGGAGTAAAAGATAATTTCTCTTTTCTAGAGAACAATCACAATCAATAAGCAACGAACGAAAGCGCTGAAAAGAAACAAATGTATATTGTACGTACAGGTACGAATACCAAAAGAGTACGAGTACACAAATTTGGAGTGACATTTAAATGTGTTTTTGGGAAGAGTAATATGACTAATTAAATATTATGGTAACAAATATATTTGCTGAGAGTCTTTTTAGCACTTTGATAAAAAGTTCGAGGTATTTCTAAGAACCTTTTCATCTGATCTAAAATTAATTTGATAACATCTAAACTGGACGTAGTTTAGCGAAAAGGATCCAACCTCAAAAAATTGCCATTGAAAAGAAAGAATTTTTGTTTTTGACAGAAGGTTGAAGTTTTATTGACACATTTTTGTGGGTTGAATCCTTTTCCCTAAACTAAGTCCAACTAGAAAGCATTTTATCGATATTGCTGATATAGTCGACAAAAGACAACAATTTTGGAAATTAATGCAAAACAGAAGAATTAAAAAGGAATCAGATGTTGAAGTGGATTTTGGAATGTCTTCTGCAGCCATTTGCGTAGAATGTGGGAACTATTCCTAGCCACTCAATTGATTTTGGTAACTGTGGTTACTAGCTATCACTCTTATTTTACATAGAAATAAAGCTCAACCAAAACTTCGAAGCAAATGAGTTGCTAGTACCATTAAAAATAATCCTTTCAGTATGGCAGTACGGTAAATACCGGAGGGAAGCCAAGTAAAAGCGAGTAAAAACCGTATGAAACTGTATTCAAATCCGAGGCCACGGTTAAATAACTACTATAGGCAAATATTTGCCGTCGGGAGATATTGGAAAAGCGATGTTGTACAGCCAATCGACCGGCAGATTTATATGCCGCACGAACTTTTGACTCCCAAACACGGGAGCAATGAAACTGCACAGTCGTTAGTACGGTTGGCTCCAAAAATATACTAACGATTTTGATCCTTATATCACAGACATACGTTCTGAAATGTATACATATTTTTAGACGTGACTAGTCAGTGTAACAAAAATAGAGATCTCTGTGCTCTGTTTATCGATTCAGAATCACATTCTCAGGATGAAGAAGAATTCTAACTTAACCTGAATATAAAGATCTTAATACCATTTTTTTGGTACATTTAACTAGTAGACAGATTTTTATTATTAGTACCTATAAACGAAATTGGCCTACTACCGCGTACTTAGAAATTCGTAAACTACGAGGATTTTTGAAATTTGCGGATTTCGAAGTTCGCGGTAAGGCCGCTGTACTTTTTGGTAATAAACAAAAGTTTTTATATTATTTATTATTCTGATGAGAAATACGTAGGAGCAAACATTTGCCCGTCTTTGTACGGAGTACTAAGTTATTCGGACGATTTCCGCATAAAAAAATATTCAAAACGGTGCTGAAAAACATCCCATTATAATCACTATTTGTGCCACAAAATATGAAAGACGTTTAAACAATCAGTCGAGATTTGCTTCATTTGAGTAGGACGACATAATTTGACATATTTCTTGATTCTTTTTTAATCCAATTGACAATTCATTGGAAGAATTTAATCAATATAAAAATGCAATACCTTAGAAATGCAGCGCGCTTTACTCCATTTATTGATAAACTTCGATATAATGAGACGCTGGAACACTAACTTTTTATACTTTAAAACCTCTCAGACGTAGACGGTGAAAGATTAAGCAGCAGTTTTTCTTCCATCACAATCCAATAACATTTTTTTATCGTTTTGGTTGTTCGAGAATTCCCATTTTCTGTAAGTGGATCAAAGGAATCGTTATTACTACAATATTTGAATTTACACAAGGTAACACTACGAAGTCTGAAAATGTAGAAATGTTAACATGTACAGTTGTACACCAACGAACTAGTTCTTGACAAAAAATATTTTTTTGATAAAAACTTTGGCACTAAGCCAGCAACATCCAATACGACCATGTTTTTTTATTTATTTGTTTGAAATGGGCTTACTCATTGCCATAGCCTAGTCGAGGGCAGAGACACGGCCTGCGATGGAGCGAGTTCGCCCAGAAGGTGCCTATTCACCCTATGTAAATAAATGAGTAAATAAAAAACGCACACCTAGATCAAAACAATATCAACTCAAATTCGTTATAAAATATCGAATTTTGTGTTGGTTCTGTTTTGATGGATGTGTGTTATGGGACAATCTTAAACCAAACGACCTTGTCCCTTGGTAAGTTCAATTGAGGCATACGTTGTGCATACTAAGCAATTGTATTGTAGATAGATACATAGGTACCTATAGATACTCAAATATAATAGGAAACAACATCGACCAAGGATCAAATATTTGTAATAACATGGCATTATAGAGGTTTTAATCTAGAACTTCCAGCTTTCTAGCAAACGTCTCTATCAACTAAGCTAAGGAAATATATGTTGCTTGCTTTGTTTTTGCATGACATAGGTATATTATCATATATATTCCTCGTATTGATTCATTCATATAATGGAGAGGTTAAAACATTCTTACGTTTTAATATTCACTTAGATTTGAAATGCTGCGTAAAATCATTTCACTTTAGTTCGAGTAGAGTCCTCAGAATAAACCTCAGATTCATCACATCAAATAATTTTATCTCTCAAATCCCATTTGTTGCACGTTCACTCCACGGTAAGTGTTCCCCTCATTATAATATTAAATTCATTCACTCATTCCTACTACTAAAACGTTGAAGGGAGGTCTGTTTTCGATCAAATTATACGGCACGCATTTA
Organism: Thaumatotibia leucotreta; assembly: GCA_025490895.1. Classification (NCBI taxonomy): domain Eukaryota; kingdom Metazoa; phylum Arthropoda; class Insecta; order Lepidoptera; family Tortricidae; genus Thaumatotibia; species Thaumatotibia leucotreta. The sequence goes on from JALPQI010003937.1 coordinate 4,061, forward strand.
ACAAATGAATGTTCACGCAACGAGCGAGACGGGAACATTACACCTGGAAGCGTGAAAGGGACGGTGGATGTGGAATTCGTTTTCGCGAAATGGTTGCTCTAATGAGGAGTGAGTTAAATCTTCAAATAAAAGGTGGGCCGAGTCAGCTTTCTGACTTGGGGGCCTGGATGCTAATATAGGGGGGAGGGGAGGGAGCAATTCGGGAACTGCTGCTGTAAGAACAGATGACGATCTCTGATATAGATAATAGATGGCACAGATAAACGTTGCCTCAGTGGAGTAGAACGCGGATTGATTGGCGAAACTACCAGTTACATTATTTTGATCTGTTCGATTCTATAGTGCTTGTTTTTAAGAGTTATGCATCATTTGTAATTATGACTGTTTATATTTATTTGAGTTCAATTACATTACCTACACAAACGTAAAGAAAACCTTGGCATAATATGTGCCTTTGTATTCTAGTCATCCGTGAGAACGTTGTTTACTAAATAAATCAACTTAGAATTATTTATTTATTTATTTAAACTTTAAGCGTACTTAATGGGTCAAAACATGTCAAGCAATCATCGACTTAAATACGTGAGTAACCCGGTCCGAAAATATTTTAATAAATCAACTTAGGATGAATAAAGTAGTAAGGGTGGTGTTCTAACACAAAACAGTTGTTATCCGGTCGATCTAAATGTACGGTCTCCGCGTCAGGACACGCGACTGTTCAGTGCTGACTAATTAAGACTCGGCTTAGATCCGTTGTGAGGATCGATTGCTTAAACTAGATAGTTGTGCTGTAGATTTATATAGGAAGGAGAATAAATAAACCTTTTCATCACACTTGCTGTCTAAGCGCGCCATTGCTTGCGTGCGTAGCGGGAGTAATAGAAAAGTGAAATTCCCTAGGGAGTAATGGAAGTGTCAGTACGTCATTTAAGAATATTATGTCTTAAAACTTATTTTTTTGTCGGCAAGTGTGATGAAAAACATTTTATGCATCACGGTTGGTAAGTGGAATACTAACTCGAGTCATAAAAGCCTTACTAACACTTTCGTTACTAGTTCCGTTCTTACCTCCATTGATGCACAATGTACTATTATTTGTGACGTTTGTCAGCATTTGTCACGAGTACGCAATACATTTTTAATTGAAATGATTTATTTAATCAGTTAATTCTATGTTTTATTTTTTGTCACACCAACTATTTGAATATGGGATATTCTTCCCTGTTACAACGGAATAGAGTGGAACTTTTATGTTCTAGGACATTCTATTGCCAGCCTAAAGATACAATTAAATCTGGAAATAAATAGTCGGTACGTTCATAATCGATAACGATTTCTCCAGAATGGATTATATTTATGCATAAATATTAAATACACAATACATGTTTTATTTTTCTCATAGCTATGTGTTACACAGAACCTAAATTATTTTCGTCTTGGGTGTTAACGCTGGAATCCCTCATTACGCTTAGGATTCCACTTTAAAAATTAAATTGTGGAATCCGTCGTTTCATTCGAGCTTCAATGAACTCCCTCGCCACAAATATATAACATTGATTGTGACATAATCTACTATTTTATCATATGTGCACACAGACGGAAAACGAGGATAGTAATGGTGCCACAGAAGTTAGAGAACCCTAAAATAGCCAAAACGCTCCCTGCCCATAATATGTGAATGTCGAGAAAGATTCTTATATTACTTATATGCCACCATTATGTGACGTCACCAGACTGGAAAATGGTCGCGATAATTTTATACGGCGCCTGTAAACTGGGGCCGTAAACCTCTAAATTGTCATTTTCGGCCATTCGCGGCCCGTAAAAGTATTAAGAAAGCCATTACTAGTAACTTGATTTAGTTTTAACACCTGTATATAAAACAAAATGTCTGATTTTTATATTTGTCGCATCCAAGTCATCTTAAAGATGTAGTCTTAGGACAGGGTGTACCTAAAAAATAACATAAAAAATATCTCTAGGATGGTGATCCACATGGTGATGTGGTCGTAGTAAATGTAAACGTGCTAGAATAATATAAAATAATATTTTGGTACATGTACATGTAGTAATATTTAGCAACATCATCATCATCATCAGCCTATGTTAGTCCACTCCTGGACGTAGCAGGCCTCTCCTATTAACTATGCGTATAAACGCATTAGGAGGTAAATGCCCATAATCGCCACGCTGGGCAAGCGGATTGGCGATCGCATTAATGTATCCACTATGATGACGCTGCTGCCCATCATAATTCTTGTATCAAAGAATGGTCAGTGACACTTTAATCCCTTAGTCAGCTCTTACGACACCCGCAGGAGGAGTTGGGGTGGTGACAATTGTATTCTTACTACCGTCATATAAGATTCATATATCAAATGATAATCTTAGTTTCTACAAATTATCGAAGTTAAATAACATTAGGGTGGGTTTTAAACAGCCAGTCCACCATCTTGTGGAGGCCGCCATATTGGATTTGTATGACGTTTCTCAGCTACGCATGTATTGTCATCAGAACTCAGAGCGTGTGCAAATTTTTATCCTAATCAAATACCGGGAAGTGAATCAAATTAAGATTCCAATACTTTCTTGCATACATAGTGACAAGTGAAGCTAATAAAATCGTGTTAATAAGATGGATGATTAATATAACTGACTATTTTAGAACACAAGTATCATAATTATATTAAATTTAACATAAATATGTAACACAAAAGTATTCAGTGAGAGTTGCATTGGCTCCACTAGTTACAGTCAGTAACCAAAAAATATTGATTCCAATATGAGATTAAGAAAATCCAAAATGTGTGAAATACATAAATGAAGTAATTCTATTCCCACCGAATCTTGCTGAAGTGTTCATATATTCCGTTTGCTCGCGATCACGTACCTGGAACAAGATAATTTCATTAGTTTTCCCAGTTTGCATTTACTTACAAACGTACAAATTATGCCACTATACAGAGTGGTATGAAAAGAAGGATTTTCTTTAAAGTCCCAAACAAAAACATTGTGGCAGCGCCCGGATATACTCATACCTATTGTGACTGACAATCGAAATCGTATATGTTTATGTATAAATGGAAGAGAGTAGTGTTTGAAGCCTTCCTTGTTTGTACAGTCGAAGACAAAATAAGGGGTATACAAAAACGTTCAAAAATATGTCCCAGTGCACTCTAATTCTGTGTAATAAGAACGTCGTAACATATTTATGAACGGATTCTTTCGATACTTATTTTTGCACTTGACTGTATTAACCCCTGGGTGCTTAGCCAAGTTGCCAATCGCTAGCGCTTGCTAGCGCATCGTAGTTTTCCCTCTTTGTCGTACTATTAGGAAGGAGTGACAGAGGGAAAACTACGATGCGCTAGCAAGCGCTAGCGATTGGCAACTTGGCTAAGCATCCTGGAGTGCCTAGTGACAGATCCGTCACAGGCCAATTGGACTATAATATAAAATAAAGTAATTAATCAACAAGCAAATGTATGGCAGCGGCTTACCAGGAGTTAATCTACGTATAAATACAAAGTCAAGACGAATGAGAACAAGTCTTCTTATGTTAGTTTAGTTTATTTGAATTTTTAATTCATCATTATCATCATCATCAGCCTATGATAGTCCACTGCTGGACGCAGGCTTCTCCTATGCGTACAGACGCATTAGGAGGTAAATGCCCATAATCGCCACGCTGGGCAAGCGGATTCGCGATCGCAGTAATGTGTCCACTATGATGACGCTGCTGCCCATCATCAATCTCTTATTAAATAATGGTCAGTAACACTTCGATCCCTTAGTCGACTTTTACGACACCCGCAGGAGGAGTTGGGGTGGTGACAAATGTATTCTTACTGCCGTCACCACACGGCCAATTTTTAATTATTTACTACCTATCTTATAATATGTTTTACTCACCGTGGCTTCACTATTGGCCATAAAGTAAGATCAGAGGCCCGTTTCTCAAAAGCTTGTAACTTGTATTACAAGTGGAAGATTTTTTAACACTTTATTAAGATAAGAACTTCCACTTTATTATTACAAGTTACAAGCTTTCGAGATAATAGGCTCCAGGGGCCCGTTTCTCGAAAGCTTGTAACTTGTAATACAAGTGGAAGTCTCTTTTTAACACCATTAATCGGATAAGGACTTCCTTATTCCGTTTATTTATCTCCACGATTCTTATCGTTCTACGTATTGTGTTGCTACAAAATATAAACATTTTTTTCTAAGAGCCTGTTTCACCATTCCCGAATTGTATTTATTCCCAGATCAAATAAGTTGTTAGATAAATGTTTGTTAAATTATAAACAATGTTTAAAAGATTATTATAAAGGTTACACTTGATCGGTTTAAAGGAAACCAACATACAAATTTAATTTAAACACCCAATCGCCGCCTGTATAAAGTATAAACAAACACTCATTGCATAACGCTATTTCGTCACCTATAAGCACCTAATCTATCCGACCCAAATTCGCCACTTACCAAAGCTCATTTCTTTCTTGAAACACGAACTTTAAATTGTTGTAAATAAGGTAGCTTTTGTTCAATAATGAAGAGTTACGAGTGTTTTGTCTCTGGTACGTGCTTGGGGTGTATTTGTATGCAAAAAGCAAGTATTTGTCTCCTGTCGCCGCGGGGGAGGTACTAGGGGAGGGGGGGAGGCGTTTCATCACTTCAGGAGCTAGAAGTTAATGATGATGGAAAATAAAAATGAACTGGAGTGTTACGGGTTCTTGGTTGGTTTCATTGTTTTGAATTTTGTTATTAGGAACTTTGGGACTACGAGTATCCATCATTTTGTCAGTTTCAATAACAGGTACTTAAATTATAGTCTAGCCGTGTGGTGACGGCAGTAAGAATACATTTGTCACCACCCCAACTCCTCCTGCGGGTGTCGTAAGAGTCGACTAAGGGATTGAAGTGTCACTTACCATTATTTAATAAAAGATTGTTGATGGGCAGCAGCGCCATCATAATGGACACATTACTGCGATCGCCAATCCGCTTGTCCAGCGTGGCGATTATGGGCATTTACCTCCTAATGCGTCTATACGCATAGTTAATAGGAGAGGCCTACGTCCAGCAGTGGACTATCATAGGCTGATGATGATGATGATGATGAAATTATAGTCTCTTATTTAATGTAGTGTTTTTGAAATAAAAAATCCTCAAATCATCGTGGATGTTGTAAGAGTCGACAAAGGGATTGATGTGTTATTGGCAAGTAATCTATTGAACATTGATGATAGGCAGCAGCATCATCATAGTGGACACACAACTGCAATCGCCAACTTGCTTGTCCAGCGTGGTGATTATGGACATTTATCTCCTAATGCTTGCCCTCCATGAAGCCGAAAATAGAGACAGATGGGGGAGACTAACCAAAGAAAAACTGATTTCCATCCGGGGGAGTCACGATCCTCAGTAATGAGGAAATCGTCGCGAGGATGAGGAGGGTGTCCATACGCATACTCGTAGGCTAAGGAGAGAAGAAATGATGTAAGAAAATATCGTACTCTGAAGAAAATTTTAAAATGGTTTTGACTATGTTATTCAAGGCTAGGTCAAAAGTTTTAGATTGTTTAGTAGGACATGGAATACTTAATTTGAAATTTCTTTTATATAAGAAAAATGCGTTACTTTGAAATTCCTTCCTCCTTCACAAGTAACGCTATTAAACCCTACCATTTTCTTTTTCAAACCGCGAACTGCCTTTTGTAATATGTTTAACTTCGGTATGAAAATGCTGATTTTCTTTTAATTTATTTTTAAATATGTGTGTGTTCGTAACCTCATGTATTGTATCTAATTATGTTTTCGTCCTTTATTACATGTTAAGTCTCTGTATCTGCCCGCCCTGCAGTCGCGACACTTAACTACCAGTGTAAGACCAGACGCTTTGTCTATAATAGGGATGTCAAAAAAGTCACTTTTACCCTTTTATGCGAAGATAATGCGAAATTTGGTGTACTGCCATTTGGAAAATTATGTTTCCCAAATATGACTTCCCAAATAACTTATCGCAATAGTCTCATTTCCCAAAACAAATCTTTAGCAAAGTTACATTTCTCATTTTATTCATTTGGTGAAATTATTATTTTGCAAAGTTTCACTTCGTCAAGATTTTATTAAGCAAATGTTTTATTTTGTCATAAGTTAAAATCCAAAAATAAATTTGTCAAATTTGATACTTCGCAAGCTCCACTTATAGCAAAAGCCTGGCAAATGACAATATTATTTTAAAGTTCGTAGGTCTATACAGGAATTTCGTACTTTTTTGCACAACCCTTGGCTTGAACTTGCCTGGAACAAAAAACGTATTTCGAATAATTGGTATCATAATGAATGAAGTGAGAAAATAAAATCCATCATAATGATAACTATTCATATTTTTATTGGTAGGTACTAAGAAGGCACACATAGCCACAGATAAAAAAAACTATATTTTTATTTTCATTTTCTTAAAAAAACTATCCCAGAGCCACCGTTAGGTACGACGACGAGCGAAGCGAGGAGGAGTGTTAGTTGAAACTGCAGTGTTGTCAGATGCCCCCGTCGCTTTACCTCCAAACCTTGTCCGTAATCCCCCCAAATATGGGGTTTTACATAGAAAAACCCCCATAAATATTTACTTGTTCATTTATTTAGTTTTTTACTCTACTTTTTATCTACACCCAAAGAACCTAAAGAAATTTCAATGTAAGTCGACATTCGCTTACTACCATAATTGCTGGCTACCCACACGTTCTGGATTGTCGATCCACCAATCGTCGGAATATTCGTCAATTTCCTCTCTCAAATATGCAAGTACGTATGACAGAAAGAGAAAGATAGTAATCTTGGATCCGTCGATCGATTTTCGTGGTAGTTCGATATGATTTGACCATAAATAAAAAAAAATAAAGCTGCGTTGATAATTTTATAAACATGTTAATCGCACATTTTAAAAACATAATTTATTTATCGTATTTTTTTCCCTCCACCATTCCCCCCAAACAATTTGTCCCCCCATTTTTCCCTCCAGAGCAAAAAAAAACCTTCAGTTTTGGAGGGTTTACCCCCAATTCAACCATACAGCGACAGCCACAACCGACTGTTTTGTTATGACCTCGGCATTGCGTTCCCTCATCAGTTTCATCTAAATTACTGTTTAGAACCCGACTTTTAATTGTTTATCAACATAATATAAAACCCCGTGTGAGCTTTTATTAAAAAAAAACATAAACATACATACATATATAAAATTCGCCTCAAACTATACCCAAAAACATTGGTAATTATTTAGTTAACAAAAATAAAACGATTTTATAAGATTCAATTGGTTGCGATGTAATATTGTATATGCGGTATAAATCGTATACCATACAATATTTTGGGATTAGTATGTTACGCCAAACGATGCATTTGCCAAAAATATTTTGGGAAAATAAAAACGACCAATTAATTCTTTGCTAAACAATCGCTTACCAACAAAAAGGCTTGCTAACTGTAAAATTGCGAAAAGTAGTTTTGACAATTGAATTTAGGCCAAATGAAAATTTGGGAAAAAGAGTTTGCAATGTGATACTTTGGGAAAAATTATTTGCCAAACATTAGTAAACCGCGAAATTTTCCAGAGGGATTAAGAAACTACACCCATCAGAGTGTATTGGAGTACCTGGGTGCTTAGATAAGTTGCCCATCTTAAACGAAAGGCAGCTAACTGTCTTTGTCGCACTAATATGAAAGAGTGACAGAGAGGGAAAACTACGATACGCTACTAAGCGTTAGCGTTTGGCAACTTGGCTAAGCATCCTGATACTTTATTTTATATCGGTCTCGTAGTCTCGGTCAAACTTCGTGATTTCCATACGAAATATCGGGCATCAATGAACTTTAAATATTTCAACCTTTTCATTTCTTTTTTGTTATCTAGTCATTAAAATAAAAGCAAAACTATTGAGATATATTATGTCATAAGCTGTAGAAACTTCTCGCTTGTTTTGATTGGTTTTTAAGAGGTCGAATTCTAACCAGCAAAGAAATGTGATAAGTATATACGAAATTATTTTTAGTTTTTGTAATAATACTGCCTAAAATTGTAAGTCCGTAGTTAAAACTATGGACAAACAAATGGGCAGTTGTATAGTTTGATTCACCTACCTACGATGCTTGTGACAAATCAAAACCTTTCCCACCCGCGAAAATGGATAGGTTGGAGTGCGAATTATTAATACAATGCGAATTACGAATATTCACACATGCGAATGCGAATACTCGTGACATCCCTAGTCCAGATTACGCTCCCGGCACCTTATAACGGCTAAATGAACATTTTTATCGTCATATTAACTCGTGTTTCGCTATATACTCTTTATTAACGCTTTAATTTGGTCGGTCGTTGGGCGGCTGTCCTGCTCTGTTAACAAAAGTTTTGTGAGATAGATATACTCAAGCTTCAAGCTACTATGTAGTTTCGTACAAATGTTAGGAGAAAGTCTTGGTAAAAAAATAAAGTGGATCTAAGTATACTGTTAACTCGAAATGACGCATCTCCCCATATTACTCTATAGCTGCTTACTACTACGAAAGATTCGTCTAAACGTGTCAAAAATGGATGGACTTAGCCAGTTAACCCCGTAGCAGTGGCCTATCTCGAGATTATACAAATCTTGAAAAAGTATAGTTACAAACATCAAAACAACTTGATTACTCATAGAAAATACAGGATGTATTCTTTTAAGTGGAAACATAACACCAACTAGCTAAGCGAGAGCTTCACTGCTCGTTATTCACGTAAAATAATGCTTGTTTTCAATTATTTTCACTATGAGGTAGAAGATTCTCTAGCTAAAAACATATACAAAAAACGTCTATTAATAGACGTTAGAGTTTTAGATTCCCTGTCATAATTAGTACCAACAATTTTAGATGGAATTTAGTTGGCAAGAGCAACAAAAAATATTAATGACTTAAACTAGTATTATAAAGATAAGACTACTGCTGTCAATTGCATAGTATACATATTATTATAACGTCTTTAAAGTGTACAGAAGTGCGTTTCATCAAATATGAATTTCAAATTATGGTACATTCAGTAGTAACGTGCTCATATAATACATGTGTATGTATTATACGAGCACGTTACTTATACTGATGTACTAGTATAGTGTTATACTAGTACATCAGTCTGTGCCAAAAGTAAAAGCTTCACGACGCTCATACATCTTACTTTTAAACAAATTATACCCATAAAAAGGGCCTTTTTTATGTAATTAGTTTTGTATATAATAGATTGAAATCCGTATTAAAATATTATCGAACCGGGTTACTCACGTATTTAAGTTGATGATTGCTCGACACGTTGATTGTTCGGACGAGGACCCTCTTAATGGGTCGAAACATGTCGAGCAATCATCGTGAGTAACCCGGTTCGATAATATTTTAATATGTTTGAGTCTCACGTTAGTTATAATTCTAAAAGATTTGAATCCGCTTGAAAAACACACCTAAGTCAAATAAAGAAGCTCAAAGCGACAACTCGGATTAATACAAAATCGATGCAAAGCTCGTCAACATTTTCGGACGTTTAATTTTAAACGGACGCAAAATGCTCAGTCGAGATGCAAATGAACAAACTTGGGAACAATTAGGGTCGTCTTAGAGACTCTTGGCCCATATTCTCGTGAGCCCAATCTGGGATTTGCACTTTATAATTTTCTGAGGCGTTAAAAGTTGGCAACATTAATGTTGGGTTAAACGGAATATTAAAGGTGACAGTTCATTAGGTAATTTGATAGCATAAATTCGTTTTTTTAACAAGGATCTTTTTTACACAGGTACAGGAGGTGATTTTTAAATATCTACCAAATTACCTACTATTTTAAGTTCATTCCAATTTATTAAATAGAAGTCCTGCAGGCTTAGTACATGATTGGTGCGATAGTATGTCGCCGCGAGATAGATCTCCCGTCCTTCACTTCAAAAGAGGGATGTCGCGCCAATCATGCTTACTGTACAAAAATACTGCAATCATCATTTAGTAATAATTTCTTCGTGTATGCCGTGCATAATGTCAATAATGTTTAATCATTTAACTACAGTCATCACCTTTAATGAGTTTTACATTAAAAAATTATCTAATATGAAGTAAATATTAGTATCAAAGTCATTATATGTAATTTCGTATCAAAATGCCACTTACCTACAACTAAGCTACTCAAGAACTGAAAGAATGTAATCGCAAAATCCCTCTCAAGTACCGTCACAGGATCCTCGGAATAGCGTAATTAGATTTCATAACGATGTCTCTAGCTCTATTTTAAGCGCGCGATTAAAACATAATCGGAGTTAGCCCGTTTTTAGAGCGAGCTTCCGACGAGACTATTAAGTTAAAGGCTAATTAAACTCATGTGAAACTTGCCTGGAGACGTCGGTGGCGCGAGGCATAGGCGTTCGCGACTTTGAAACGAAGAGACTGTGCGGAAAGGGAATACGCCTGGCAACAAAGTAACGCCCATTTAAATCACATGCCTTTAGTTTTTGTACATACTCAATCATAATTATAACTAGTTCAGGATTAAGAAATAACGGTTAAATATCCTGACATTAGATTTGTGTCCGTTTTTATTATGTACGTAAGTATTATTTATGATTCTTATTACATTTCTAATAAAACCACACAAATTAATTAATTGAGGGCTTATTATGAAGTGATACATGCCTATTTTCTTACTTTCTTAGCATAGTTTTTGATCTGTCAAAACAAATGACAATCGGCGTCGTCCGCATTTCCGGAGAACGTTCCATTCCTCACAATTCTCAAAATACTGTATCGGCTTAATTTAATAATGTATATATTAGGTGATAGTGTCTTCCAGTTTCAATGGGCTTCACTGAAAATAAACGTCACGTAGTGAGTTCCACCAGAGAGATTCACTGTGGGACATCATGCTAAGTGAAGATTTTTTTAGCGCAATTCATTCATTTTTGAGGTGACTAAAACTCGGCTAAGTCTCCATTTTAAGATGATAAAAATGTAAAATTAGAATATTGAGGCAGCGATATTATTATCTAGAATATCTTGTCTCATCCTCTCAAATTTAATGAACTTTCAAGCACTCCTTTCATATTCCGTCTTTCTTGACGATAATCACGTGAATGTGAATTTCATTACAATCTTAATCGACCAAGTCACACGGTAAGCTCAAGTGATATCGGTTGAAGCGGTTCCACCTGAAGACCTACCGCAAACCACGCAACGTTGCTCTCTCTCGCACTTTGATTATATATGAGTGTTTATAGAGAGGCCACACGTAACTCGTGGTTCGCAAACCTACCATGAACTTTGAAAATCATACATTTCATCTGTCTCTATCACTTTGGTAGTCTTCATTGGAGTAACAGGGACAGATAAACAGGACAGACAATTTACGAAGTTTGCGATTGGCCAGCTGGATGCTTAGCCAAGTTGCCAATCTATGTTCGTTGCCAATCGTTGCAAAGCTAGCGCTTTGTAGCGTATCGTAGTTTTCCCTCTCTGACACTCTTTCATATTAGTGCGACAAAGACAGTTAGCTGCCTTTCGCTTACGATTGACGATTAAGCGTTAGCGATTGGCAACTTGGCTAAGCACCCAGGACAGACAATTTACGAAGTTTGCGATTGGTCAGCTAGTATAGCCCGTCGCTTGAGGCTTACGCCGAATCAGTAGTTTCATTGTCCCTGCAGGCAAATTGGCCGGTTAACATCGATTGCGTCCGAACTCACAGCCGTCGCCGAAGTGGCTTATTGGGTTAGCTTCGGCAGCTCCCACGCTTCCAGTCTATCAGTGCTAAGTACCTAAGCTTATGTCACTTATTTGAGTATACACATTCTCTTAATTGCGCGTAGAACCGACGGCCGTTGGGGCGGGAAGGTTCTCGAGTTGCGGGCACGTACAGGAAGGCGCAGCGTGGGTAGTCCACAAGGTGGACTGATGATCTGGTGAAGGTCACTGAAGTCCGCTGGATGCCGGTGGCACAGGACCGGTCATTGTGGCAATCTTTGGGGAGGCCTATGTTCAGCAGTGGACGTCTTTCGGCTGATATGATGATGATGATGATGACGATGATTCCCTTAATTGAACAAATATGTAGTTCAAATAATCGTCCTTGTCATGACGACGGTGACCCCTACAACTTTCTCTGATGACCATGTATGTGGCTCAAGAAACTGAATTTGGTTTTGAATATCCGGTCACAATGTCAAATACTTATTAAGATAGACGAAAATAATATTTATGATTTATTTGATCTCCGCTGCCGTGTGGTGACGGGAAAAATAACACATTTGTCACCACCCCAAGTCTTCCCGTGGGTGGCGTAAGAGTCGACTAAGGGATTGAAGTGTCATTGACCATTCGTTTGATGGGTAGCAGCGCCTTCATAGTAGACATTCACCGCTATGGCGAATCTGCTATTGTGTTCACGTACCTCCTAATGCGTCCATACGTAGTCATATCTAGTCATGCCTACATCTAGCATTGAACTGCGATAGGCTGATGATGATATATATTGTATGGCAGTTACTACTAGAGCCAAAGGCAAAATAAAGTGTATATAAAAAGCCCTAATCATAACATTATTTACAAGAGGATTCTTTCAATAAATAATTTTGCACTTGACTGTACCTTACCTTAAGGCTCCAGGATATAACTGATATAAGGCACACATATTGCTGACTTTCGCACTACGGCATATACATCAAATTTGTTTGATAGTGCAATAACTATCATCTAATAATGCTTCGTAATGTAATAGTTGCCACATTAATTATTCCAGAATTTTCTCGTAATGTTCTGGCAGAGCTTTGTCTCAGACTCGAGCTAAATTGTAATAAAACATTCCCCGACGCGGCACTCACCAATGAAATGGTAAATCAAGACGCAATTACGTACGCAAATTGAAATATTCCCCAATTTGCTTCAAAATCAGCGGCAACAAATTGTGACGGCGCGATATCAAAAGAAGCTCAAATATTAGCAGAGTCATGTGTCGGCAGGCGTATCACGGCGTCTTATTATGGGACATGCTACCTTTCGCTATCTTCTTCCAATTTGCACGCTCCATTGATTGCAGATGCTCGCGCTCGTTCGAGAAGGGCGCGCCCATCCAAAAACGCGGAGTGGCAACGCTATTTTTCTACGACGAAAATATCGAAAAAAGTTATCGCATCAAAAGCGCGGCGTTCGCAAAGGTCTCATTAAAAGTGCTTTGTGAAGAATTCCCTCCAATTTATAAGGCAGCCGGCGGTAGATCGGTCGGAAAGTAAATAAGGACATTCCCTATTGATTTAAAGGAGCTCACTTACATTAAGGGCGGCTCTTATTAATGCAAGAGGGCAATCCGTTGATGGAAGAGTTCCTTTGTTGTACCGGTTATGAACAAACTTGCCTTTTTGGGTATCGCATGAATGATTAAATTATTTGACGGAAACGGCTTTTACTCAAGCATAATTTTATTAGGCCCCGCGTGCTCGGGTAGACTTTATTGTTATACATTTAAAGGCGACTCGATGATCGATGGTGGGGGAGAAAAAAATCTCGAAAGATTCCGTTTCGCTATTCAAATTGCTAAGCTCGAGCGCTGTTTACCTGCTCCGTCAGCCAATGACGTGTCCGGATTTACTTTTAAAACATGTCATTATTTTTTTATTACGGCGCGTGAGCAAAAATGTACTTATTTCTCGCTCCGTTGATCTGAAAATGTGACATCAGCGAGTGTGAAGGCGCACGTCGGTACACGCTGCCGTATATATGCGGGGGATATTTACGAGGTGATGCCGCACTCAATATCTCGGCCTCTTCACTTTACGGTCACTGATTTTTATTCGAGTTGCGCGAATAAAACAACGCTCCGGTACCAGCAACTATCGGCGGTCCGTTCCCCTTGCGTCCGATCCGAGCAGATTTCGAAACGCTTTGGTGGCGTTCGAAAAACAACCGCGGAACTGAAATAATAGAGAGTAGACCGACGGTCGTTTTCGACTGTTGAATAGTCATACATTAACGTGTGTGACATACATATTTGTTCTCGGGGAGTATAATTACGTACTTTCTAAGCTTTGTATTACATTAACCCTCTGACCATTTGACAGCTCTGTTAAAGTATTCAATTTCGAACCATATGGATTTGTAACATGTGATTTGGTTTTGTTTTTAATATGACGGCAAATTTGTTGCCGATACCCATTAAAGGGTTAACTGCTTTATTAGAATATTTAAATATTAACTGCTTTGCCATCCCTAGTCCTTGCTTTTATATGACGCAGTTTGTTATTCCCTTACATAGGTATTTTTTTATAGAAGAAAGGCTTTGCCAAAAAATCAGATACGTTCAGAACCGTAAACTGGGGTTACATTGATCAATTTAAAAGTTTAAACTTCCATATCTTCTAAAATTAGGCGTAAAAAAATCCAAAAATAAAATAGTAACATCAACTTTTTGTTATCTTTCTCGGTAAAAAAATTTGAAACGATACTTTAAAAATGTGTGAAGATAGAAAAATAAAATGTTGTGATCAAAGTTAAACTGACATTAGGGTTACTTTGATACCTTATGTTTTTTTTAGGGTAATTGAATGTAAACCCTTACAGGAGTAATTTCTCCTAAGAAAATAAATAAATCCGTTCGCAATATCAAAAGTTACAACAATTTACGTCGTTTTGGGGTTATTTTGATCAAATATTTGTGATCAAAGTAACCCCGATATATTATAAAAAACACTTCAGTATTCAACTTTATTAAAAACAAAAATCAAACATTGAAGAGAGAACAATGTTCTCATAAAATAAACAGTCAAACGGATAGACATACCATAACCAACTATACGTAAGATTCTGATCAATGTGACCCCATGTAGGTGATCAAAGACACCCCATTGAATAAAAACAATTGTTATAAGTACTTAATTTGGATTGAAGACCCCAAAAACGTTATATTTGTATACCTAAACACACGTGTGACAAGTTAATTGTGATTAATAACCGTTTACCTCACTACCCTTATTGTTAGTTTAGAAGTTATTTTATACACGAAAAATAGCAAAAAGTATACTTAAATATAAACACGTGATACGCTATTCTAACGACCCTACTCATTTAAAGTGTCTAAACAATTAATAAGGATAACTATCGTTCTTGCCAGACTTAAAAAAAAGTATATACAGGTGCGTTTGGTAACGGAAGATATTCGCGATTAAAAAATAAAAGAAGTTTTTATCAATGTAACCCCAAAGTTCAAAGTAACCCCAGTTTACGGAACCTTGGCGTACGTAGGCTATTTTCGCTACCACTCTTCATACCATGATAAATTAGTTAGAAAAAATCGAGCAAATTTTTTAGCTCGTTCATGCATCGCGTACGTTGACGTATTCTTCAAACCTAAACAAAATAAACAAAGCATTGGTCACAAGAGAAGCGGAGCAACTCCGCTCAGATTCATTGCACGCCCACTTTATTGCTCCACACGCACGTTAGTGTGCGTTTAAAATACCAATAAAACGGCTCCGTATAAACTCCAGGCCAGATTGACTGTCTGTTTTTCTGGTTTGCAACCGCCGCTTTTCAGACAGATTCACAACGCGTGTCCTGGCTACTACATAGACGTTCTGCGATATGACTGGATTTTCACGGATGATAAGATTTTATTAAAAACTTTTCATTTTATTCGTTACTCTGATTTCAAAACGCAGATCTAAATGAGGTGCATGTTAAAAACAACCATGGCTGAGGAACAAATATTTTTGTGATAAATGCACACAGAGATGTCCTCAACTTCGAACCCAGGACCTCCCATGGTCATTTCTGACAGAGGTACGGAGGTTGAGCATTTGAAGCTAAGTCATGCAAGAATTTAAGGATGCAAGTCGTTTTGCTATCTCGTCGGTCTGCCTGTATCAATATAGTTACTAGTTTCACAAAACGTGCGATTTCCCGACCGCTAACGCCGCGCGTTCACCTCACGTCTTGCGATAGCGGCGTGCTTACCACGAGCTGTCGTCGCGTTATTATTTTTATTTTATTTATTTTAGGGATAACAAACAACTATACAATATCCGGTGCTATTAAGTATCACATAAATTACGGATTACATATGTATAGTCAACAGCATTGCCGTGTGGTGACGGCAGTAAGAATACATTTGTCACCACCCCAACTCCTCCTGCGGGTGTCGTACGAGTCGACTACCCTTAGTCGACTCGATTGAAGTGTCACTGACCATTCTACAAGATTGATGATGGGCAGCAGCGTCATCATAGTGGACACATTGCTGCGATCGCCCATCCGCTTGCCCAGCGTGGCGATTATGGGCATTTGCCTCCTAATGCGTCTATACGCATAGTAAATAGAAGAGGCCTACCTGGACGTAGCCTACCTATGTTAGTCCACAGCTGGCTGTGGACTAACATAGGCTAATGATGATGATGATGATGATAGTCAACAGCATTATCCACGGGTTACTCTAACAAATTGTGGTTGCCAAAAGTGAATCTGTTTTAAAAATTTTAATATAAAAAGTTTCTTATACACATATATAGCAGTAAAGAGTAATGACAAATCGGTATACAAAATTTTTGTTAGGAACATAAATAGGCGTTCACTTCGCTTTTTTGTATACAAACTATGAAATGAACGGCAGGAAACTAATTAGATAGCAGCATTAACGTGGTTTACTATCCAGCTAGCTTGCATTGATACTCGTGTACGAGCTGTAACCGTACCATGAGTTGAAAAGTAAAGGATACATTAGGTTTTGTTTGATACGTAATGCATTCTATCTCGCTCGCACTGGCATATTGGAATGCGCGCGATGGCCAGCTTTATGCCACGCCCACGATAGTCTAAGGCGACCGGCTTTGCGGAAAACCATACGTGCGAGAGGTACCCATATCGGCATCCCGCTCCAACTCATGGATTCGCTCGCCGCTGGTCGCCTTATGTCCTGGCCACGACATTGGTCTAAGGCGACCAGCGGGATGCCGATATGGGTACGAGAGGGAGTACCATACGTTTTCCGCTAAGCCGGTGGCCTTAGACCGATGTCGTGGCCGCGGCGTTAGACCAATGACGTGGCCAGGCCATTACGTATCGAGCAAAACCCAACGTTACCGATACTTTTGTTCCTCCCGCGGACGGTCCGTCTGTGGAATGAGCTCCCTGCCGAGGTTTTCCCGTTGGACTACAGTATGGGGTTCTCCAAAAGAGGAGTGTACAAGTTCTTATTGGGTCGGCAACACGCATGTGACACCCCTGGGGTTGCAGGCGCCCATAGGCTACGGTGACTGCTTTCCATCAGGCGGGCCGTATGTTTGTTTGCCACCGACGTGGTATAAAAAATAAAAAAACTTGCAAAGTCCTGGTACGGCTCGGCTACTGGATGGATAGAAAGTAAGTCCGCGTTAATAACGCGGTGACAGCTCATGGTAAGCACACAGGTCTCAGGTGTCAAAGCGCGTAATGGCGGTAACCGGAGAACGCTGTCGCCGTCCGCTTCGTTAACGTAATGAAAACGCGCGTTAATTGCGGTTGCGTTGATTTTTGACGTGACAGCCAAAATTAGTGTCGTATGTTATGTTATACATAATATTATTCGTAATGAGATATTTGTAACAAAATAATTGCTGAAAAGACAACAATATGTTTTAAACTGTTTGGTATACAAAAAAAATGGTACATGCGTAATGTTCTATGGAGGCAAGCTACGTTTTATCACTTTTGATTTCATCACACACTGTATCAATGTGGTATCGTTTACTAAAAAAAAAAACAAATCAATAAATAAGTAATCATGAGACATTCTTACACGAATCGACCTAGTTCCACTTACAGGTATAAGTCTAAGGGGGTAAGTAGGTACTTATTTACTTTCCAGCAACTTTATTTAAAAACTTATTATCTGATTTAAGTTTTCTATATCAAAATCAGTCCCGAATTTATTTCACCAGCCATGAAATTGAAGTTGCTAAATTAATGTTTGTGAAAATTTTAGGCGCGGTTGATATTTTGCGAACCGAATTGCTTAAATAATATTTCGACATAATTTTGCTTGAGCGTAAATTCAATTTTAGAATCATATTCTTTCTATCTATATTTTACAGTGAATGCACTTCTAATCCAGACAAAATAAATGACTAATGTAGCATAACAATAATTGTTCAGTGCTATTAATAATTTAGCCGGGTGAATCAACTTTTTTCTGCCATGGTTACGGTTGCCTGAGTCACGCTGGTTTTATGCAAAATTATAATTTAATTAATAATTGAATGAGCCGAAACAAGTCCAGATCTCGAAGAATCAGTTTTTCAGATTTTTCAATAAGTCTCTCTCACTCGTCAGCAAAAGAATTTGAAAGGGTTTAGCAGCCTTACCGAACAAGAGGTGCCTTTCCCCACGAATGAAGTCAATATTTTAGGTGGTGTACTAGCAGGACCTAAGAATACTCCATGCTTAATATCAGCTCTAGATCTTCTTTTGTTTCAGAGTTATTCAAGATAATGTAAAATATACAGGGTGTCGTTGAAAGTGGCATATTTCGTAAACTGTTCAAGTTAGATCAACCAAACAAAATTGTGTTTGATAACAATAAAATAAACTACAAAATACATATTTTTAACCTGCATCTTGTCCTTATTTTTGATAATAAAAAAAGGTTTCTTGTTTTTTTTTCCATATTTTTTTTTATTTCACGCGGAGGTACGCCTACAAAAAAAATATGCATACATAGCCACTAATGTCCACTGTATACATAAATAAAAATATTTCCGTAAATCATCGTGCGTCATGCCAAAAAAATTTTTTTTTCAGAAGTAGTCGTTACTGGCATACAAATAAAGTACCAGTGCAGTGTGAACATAAGTTAGTGTGTAGGTATACAATCTCTCGCTCGACACTTACCGCACAAAATATCATTGACGTAAATTGACTTATTAGTGCATTTGCTATATAAATCAGCCTCTTGTCCAGTTTGTATGCATTTATTCTTTCCACATATATTTTTTAACGTTTTTTCACAAGACTTAAACTTAATTTTTTCCATTTTCCAACAGAAAATGCAACAAATCAAATGTCGAAAACAATACTATGTGTCAAATGTTTATCTCTCTTTTATAAAGCAAATGTATTAATAAGGCCTTCGTCCAGAAATGGACATCCAATAGTAATTAAATATAGTATTTAGTCACTAAAATAATTATGTTAAAGAATGGAATGATTTAATTTAATTTAATTAATTGAAGTGTTGCAAACAGTGCTATAATTTTAATATTATTAATAATTTATTTAATTAATCTATGTAAATATGCATGTATACAAATTTAATGTAACCTCTATTGAAAATAAATGGCTTGATTGATTGATTGATTGATTAATAAGTCAATTTACGTCAATGATATTTTGTGCGGTAAGTGTCGAGAGATTGTATACCTACACACTAACTTATGTTCACACTGCACTGGTACTTTATTTGTATGCCAGTAACGACTACTTCTGAAAAAAATTTTTTTTTGGCATGACGCACGATGATTTACGGAAATATTTTTATTTATGTATACAGTGGACATTAGTGGCTATGTATGCATATTTTTTTTGTAGGTGTACCTCCGCGTGAAATAAAAAAAAATATGGAAAAAAAAACAAGAAACCTTTTTTTATTATGAAAAATAAGGACATGATGCAGGTTAAAAATATGCATTTTGTAGTTTATTTTATTGTTATCAAACACAATTTTGTTTGGTTGATCTAACGTGAACAGTTTACGAAATATGCCACTTTCAACGACACCCTGTATATTTTACATTATCTTGAATAACTCTGAAACAAAAGAAGATCTAGAGCTGATATTAAGCATGGAGTATTCTTAGGTCCTGTTAGTACACCACCTAAAATATTGACCTCATCCGTGGGGAAAGGCACCTCTTGTTCGGTAAGGCTGCTAAACCCTTTCTTGTACAGTCAAAGCAGAAGATAAGTCGCGAAAAGCCCAAAAAATACGTATACACAACCCAATCACAATTTTTACTAAGGTCTTGTATACATATATAGGCACGTTGTTCGTATATATATTTTTTACCGTGACCGTATTGTCATCATATAATTTTTACTAACAGTAAACCACTTTTTGAGTATACCATGAATGTATATCGTATAATAACTTGTTCTATTTTTCCGTGGCTAACATTTTCATTGCTTCTATTTGAGTGTACTGATACTGTATTATGTATGTATGTAAATGTATATTTATGTTTATTTTATTAACTTATGTAAGTAAGTTTAGTAGTATACTTTAATTATTTTGTTTTGTTACTTGTCCTTTGTTTTAGCACCACCTACACTATGTTTAAACTGTTTTTATTCCGCTACCTTAAGGTTGTCTGGAAGAGATCGCTTTTTAGCGATAAGACCGCCCATTGTAATACCTGTACGTGTAACACTGTGTATCTGTTATTCTACTGTTTTTATGGTGTGCAATAATGTATTGTATTGCAAAGACATGAGGTTCAATATAAGTGTTATACTTTAAGTAACGCCACCACAAATGCAATTGCAATCTCTCGATAATTCATGTAACTTAAACGCAATTAATCCAGTTTCTCCTGAGGATAAAGCACGTGTCGAGGTTTATAATGCATTGGCAATGGCTGACTGCAATTATTTGCTTATACAGGGTGACATCTGCGTTGTGGAGCAAGAGTGAACAGGGTTCGAGGGACGGTCACTCTGAGCAACTTCCACTATGGAGACATATGTATGTATGTCCCTATGTAGTAACAAATACACTCTTGCTACACGACCCTGAATAATCACACAGAAAGCAACGGAAGATTTAATTGCACGCAACTTTTTGATACTTGCACATTAATATCTATTTAGCGAATTCGCAAGGCGATTCTTGTTAAACAATAGGGCATATTAACTATATTATCAATTATCACAACAGTTATTTGAAAATAGTTGTGATGGGTCCACAAAAGTTTTGATTGGCTAAATAGTCCTTTCGATTTTGTCAAAGATTGTGTCGACATACGAGCATTGTCTTGAAAAGACAACGGCACTACAGTAAGCTTTTTGGGGGCACTTTTGAGCTCGCGTTAGACTTGATTTCATGTTTGAGTGAACCGCCTAATTTTGGTGGCATCATTTTTGATGAAGTTTCTAAACGTTTCAATGTTATACTTCGTCATTTATATAAGATACCGTACCTGCTTCAAATGATAAAGTAGCACATTGTAACGAATAGAAACTTCGGCAAAAATGATGCCACCAAAATTAGGCGGTTGAAACGCTCAGATATTCACCCGTTTGTATGTAGTTGCAGTCTCTATGGTCGTTTATTTAATTCCGGATTTCAATTTCGACCCTAAAATTAGGTTGAAATCCCTCAAGTTCGAAATACCCACAACAAATTGATCAAGCAGCAATGTTTATGAAAACAAACTCACAACAGGCGCCGCGGGTCCATATCTCACCCCTAATCGGAGCCCAATCTAATCTGGAGATTCTCAACAATCACCTGAGTTTCCATCTTTATCCCCCCCTCTTCTCCTGTTGGGCCTCAGTCGTGCGTGAAAAGGCCGCAGTGTTGCCAGATGCCAGTTTTACCGCGTATTGCATTTTTTAGTAACCGTTCTGGAACCCGGCAGTGAGCCCACGTCTGACTTTTTTTTCGTTTCTGTATCCAGCCACCCTGTATACAGAAACGAATACCCATTCATATCAGTCAGTATGGGAAAGCCTCAAACTATAAGACGAAGATTTGTTCTTAGGAACCACGTCACAGATTTTGATAAAAAGAAAAACTGCATTCATACATTTGAAAACACTGTACCCAGCTAGGGAATCGAACCCGGTTGTTTTGAGAAAATAAACTTACACTTTTTCTATTCAGATATTGTTTGTGTTGGTCTTAAGCAGTAAATGTCTCTAAGAAGCATGATGTCTAAATTGAATGGAATTTATTGTTTTCATGCACTTAAATTTATTTTCCTAGGTGTTTAGGCAATGGTCTCACCGCGAGCTACTAAGCTATGAACTATTGTGTAAATCTTAAGAAAAACAGTTTTTTTTTTCATATTTATCAAGGCAGTTTTCCTTATTATTAAAATTGATGGCATGGTTCCTAAGAGCAGATCTTCGTAAGTCTTATAGTTATTTTCCTATACTGATCGATTTGAATGGGCCACCCTGTATTGTAATTTTTGTGTATGTTACGAATAAACTTATTTCTATTTCTATTCTTTTTCTAAAACGGGATATTTTCCATGTAAATTGAAATTATTGATCCCCGATATTTTGTCACTGTTGCAAACGCCATCTTCACGGAGTAACTGACAAAACTGCGAGTTTTAATGGTGGTTTACATCATAGATACATCATCAGCCTTTCTCAGTCCACTGCTGGACTGAGGCCTCTCCTATTAACTATGCGTTTAGACGCCTTAGGAGGTAAATGCCCATAATCGCCACGCTGGGCAAGCGGATTGGCGATCGCAGTACCTAATGTGTCCACTATGATGACACTGCTGTCCGTCATCAATCAAATCATAGAATAGTCAGTGACACTTCAATCCCTTAGTTCACTCTTACAACACCCGTGGGAAGAGTTGGGGTGGTGGCAAATGTATTCTTACTGCCGTCACCACACGGCGGCATGGTTTACCCACACACCATTTCAATTTACATGGTAAATATCCTGTTTTAAGTCATACTAATAATGTAAATGACCACTTTAGCTTAAAATAATTATATCCCACCTCCGAAGGTGATGAACTCTGTCTTTTTCTTTGGTATGTGACATGTTAATTTTTGGATAGAATCCTCCTTCTGCTTTTAGCTAGCGCGGATCTTTACTGCATTATGTTCAATGTAGTGAGAGAAATTCCTTTGCTAAATGAGTAGTCATAATGGTTAATTAACGTGATATTATAACAATATGCATAAGCTCTGTATGGTATCCTTCTCTGATCCCTTATATTTAAGTTTAAATTTAAACTAAAGAAATGGTAAAGTAGGTAGTAAAAGGTTAAGAATTTAATTTCTCACTCGTTTTGATGTGTCAAGGTAAGCATTTTTTAAAATAGAGTTATGTTCGATCAATACACCTACTGATATCTACTAAAGCGAGTAAGCAGCTTGCAGTATGTAAGAAAATTCACGTTTTAATGCGTCGTGGTACCTTTTTTGCGATTCGTCGTGTGGCAACACTGGTCGACCGATACTGCTTGAGAGAAGGAATTTGCAACCGAAAGACGTCCATAAAGATGGGAAGTAAACTGTTTTATATCGAGTTGAAGGGTTTATCTCGTTCAAAGACGTGGAACAGTTTAAATCTATTTCTCGTCATTGAGCGACTTGTTTTGAGACATTTTTAGTCGGTTAAATTTGTAGGTACATAATTTCTTAGATTAATCGTGTGTTTTCGTGCTATTTCTAGGTAAATTATTTATTAAGTGGCTAATATATTATTTTTGAA
This sequence comes from Thaumatotibia leucotreta, assembly GCA_025490895.1. NCBI lineage: Eukaryota > Metazoa > Arthropoda > Insecta > Lepidoptera > Tortricidae > Thaumatotibia > Thaumatotibia leucotreta. Next base: position 27,546 of record JALPQI010003937.1, read on the forward strand.
CAAATTATTATGTCATGGAAACAAGTAAAAGTATTCAAATATGAAATAAATGGAAACGCATGTGAATCCGGGCAAATTCTAAACCTAAAAAAACTTTCTGTAAAGAAACCAAAGAACGTAAATACTCGTATTGCGTTCCAAAACAATAACACCATAAATAATTCAGTAATTCGTATTCATGTTCATAGCTTTTATCAATTCGCGGCGCAAATAATGTAACTGTGATATTCATTGAACAGTCCTACGACGCTTCGCGGAGTGTAACACGTTGGACAAGATGGCGGCGGGACAAATGGACTACCCAATTCAAATAGCTTGAGAGATATAAAAAAGTAATAATACTGTTAACTTTTTATAAATCATAGTATACTCATCGCCATGTGTATCTTGCCCCTCCTACGGCGCATAAACCTGGTCATTAAGCTCCGCTGCGGCAATTAGCTTAACTCGTAACTAACCATACTTTGTAAGGGGTCGAAAGACCCCCTACCATATTGAACGTGATGAGAAGCTCTTAAGTCAAAACTCAAGGCTTGCCAGAGATGTAGGTGTCAAGACCGCTAAGCTTAAGTGGGACTGGGCTGGGCATGTTTGCCGTATGCACCCGGCAAGGTGGGCCAAAATGGTTTCAGACGGGGACCCACGGGAAACCTTCGATGGTGCTGGCCGGGGCATTGGCAGACCGAGAAAGAGATGGCGAGACGACCTGGACGCATTCTATACAAATTGGCAGGAGAATTGTGACGACCGGGCCGAATGGAGAAAAAGAGGTGAGGCTTTTGCCCAGCAATGGGACAATAAACCTGGCTTAAAATAATAATATACCTACTCGTAAAACGAAGTCTAATCCCTCTCTGTCTGTCCCTATGTCCTGCCCCGTTAAAACTACGCAAACTTCAGCAGTTCTGTAGCACCTTATAATTATCTACTAAAGTGTTTATTATGCAGCTAAATTATACAAGTAGTTACCTCAATATTGCCTAATTATAGCAGGCATAATTACCTAACGTAAATCAATTTGCATCCCAATAAGGCGATGTTGTAGGTATAATTATATGAACAGAATGAATCCTTGCTGCTTGATTGTGTGAATTACAATTTTATTGTAAAAATAATCAGCTTCGTTGATTGATAGAATCTTTAGCTCTGTTCAATTAAGCGACTGTCAAGCAACTTTATCACGGATGTATAAAAATTCGTTACATAAATACTTAATAATTTAAAACTAGGTTACAAGAAGTTTCCATTTCGATAATCTCTTCAAAATGATATAACTCCTTTAAAGGGCTGCGCTTTCGCTATAGTCCTAGCAGATATTCACCACAATCGTAGTATGGCTAAGACGGTTATAGGTAATTTATGTTATGTATACTCGTAATCATAGTATTATTAAAGCCTATGTTGTGATTTCACTACTGCTACTCCTGGGTCTGCCAGCCACTCGATTCGCTTGCGTGATCAACTCCGAGGCTATTTTTGCCCACATATCAGGATGCATATGCCAGATATAGGACCATGTTAATATAATAATGGGTCCATATTGGCTCACATAATTTTACTTGTCATATTATTTTTCATACTAACGTTTTTTTATCATAATAATCATTTGTCATAATTTTTTTGCCTACAAATTTGTTGTGTATAAATTTGTATTACCAACATCATTGCTCATAATTATCTGTAGTCAGATTTTTAAACGACATAATGTCATTTCTAACTATTCATCATGACTCATAATGATTTTTATAATAAACTTATTAATTATAAACTTATATTGTATACGTATTTGAAAGCATAACATTACCAAGATATTGGCTCCTAAATAAAATTTGGTATTGGTGAATAAAATTACGATGAATGTTTTGTGAAATATTTTTTTTCATTTGTGGTCGAATATCGCGGCCATTTTTAGGGTTCCGTAGCCAAAATGGCAAAAACGGAACCCTTATAGATTCGTCATGTCCGTCTGCCCGTCTGTCACAGCCGATTTACTCGGAAACTATAAATGCTACAGTAACGAAATTTGGTAAGGATATGTGTTGTATGAACCGCTACAGGATTATGATACTAAATTGTAAAAAAAACCATTGGGGTGGGGGCCCTCCATACATGTAACAAAGGGATAGAAAAAAAAATTTAGTTGTATATAAGCGTGTGGGGTATTAATAGAAAGGTCTTTGAAAATGATATGAAGGTTTATAAATCTCATTTTTATTTAAGCAAATCGTTTTCGAGATATCAGCTCTCAAAGTCTGAAAAATGTGTCCCCCCCCTCTATTTTTTAAACTACGCGATATAAAATTCTAAAAAAAATATATGTTATGCACATCAATAAACTCTATCAACGATTTTTAGTTTGATTCAATTATCTCCTATAGTTTTTGAGGTAGGTTGATTTAACTGTATTTTTTTAATAGTAAATTGATAATGGTACGGAACCCTTTGCGCGCGAGTCCGACTCGCACTTGGCCAGTTTTTGATTTTGGGGAAAAGTTTTCTGGGTTGCAACAAAAAAAAATAACCTCGAAGACTAAAGCGGGAGCAAAGCTCCCGCCTTAGTCTTCTAACCTAACCTATCCGAGTCGGATCTGCCCTGGAAGGTTTTGTTCGCTCGCTTCGCTCGCTCACTGCAGATTTTGGTCAAGATTGCGATGAATGTTGTGTTTCAATTTGATGTCGAATACCTCGGCCATTTTTGATTTAGGGTAAAAGTCTTCTGGGTTGCAAAAAAAAAAAATAACCTCGAAGACTAAGGCGGGAGCAAAGCTCCCGCCTTAGTCTTCTAACCTAACCTATCCGAGTCGGATCTGCCCTGGAAGGTTTTGTTCGCTCGCTTCGCTCGCTCACTGCAGATTTAGTCTCCATTCATTAGTAATTTTGACCAAAACCAAATTTTATTGAGGAGCCAATATCTTGGTAATTATCAATTTTTAAGAAAATTTGTCCATACAAAACATGCTTATTTTAGCGTCCTCTATACGTGTCATAATGACACCACCCCCATCAAAGTTTTTCTAAGTCCCGCGCCCCCTTTGTTTATGAACAAAATCAGGTAAAGTTTAAAATAAATATTATAAGTATATTTTTTTGCTGAGAATCGTTATGTTAAAAATTAAATATGATATAAAATTTTATTATATAAAATAGTTACTTAAAACAAAAATATGAAAATTAACATTAGTATTACAGATATTTATTATGATAGACATTATGAGCATGAATAATTTGGTGTTACGATAGTTATGCACAAAGACAAGTTATAAGTAATGATCATTATGATATAAAATTATATAACAAACATTTTCGGACTTCCAATAATCGAAGTCGCAATTTTATGTGAACTTTGGCGCACCCTATAATAATAATTCTTACCAGATAGGGCAAGCAGGTTGCAGCAGCACTATGATTCATGATGCTGCTGCTCATCATCAACCCTCGATAAATAAATGATCAGTGACACTTCAATCCCTTAGCCGACTCTTACGGCACCCACGGGAAGATTTGGGGTAGTGACAAATGTATTCTTATTGCCGTCAATACACGGCAAACGTCAGGATGCATTTGGCAGGTATAGGACCAGTTTCGTTTCGCGTATCCTCAGTTGACAAGCAAAACTCACTAAGGAACAAATACCTACTTGAAATAAAGCTCTTATCTCAGTTCTGATTTCATACTGACATAAGAGGTTGCTAAGAGTAGTGACAGTTTTTATAGTGAGTTTTGCTTGTCAGCCGAAGATATAATAGTAATTCTTCCCAGATAGACGGTCCCACCTTGTTTTAAGCTACTAACAATCCCAACATTCCAAATTCAAGTCTTAACACCCAAAAACAAGCCTTATTATTTATTCCACGAACATATTTCAATAGGGCTCATCATTACACACGCGCGACATCGCGTATTACCCGTCATGACGTACTCGTCACGTAATAGAATGCGCGCGAGTCCCGCGGGCCCCGGCCAATTTACATCGATGGAGGTAACGGTGACACGTACGCGCGTATTTTACGCGTACTTGCGTGGGAAGTATTTTTGATGGAGAAAACTGGGAGTTAATGGTGCTTTGCTGTTGGGGTTCTGATTTATAAAAGGTAATGATATTTTTAGTTGATTTAGCTAACCTTTCTGGACATTTTACGTTATTATATAATTATATTTTCATCACACTTGCTGTCTAAGCGCGCCATTGCTTGCGCGCGTAGCGGGAGTCATAGAAAAGTGAAATTCCCTAGAGAGTAATAGAAATGTAGTCAGTACGTCATTTAATAATATTATGTCTTAAAATTTATTTTTTTGTCGGCAAGTGTGATGAAAAACATTGTATGCATCACGGTCGGTAAGCGGAATACTAACTCGAGTCATAAAAGCCCTCCGCCTAAAGGCGTCGGGCTTCTAACACTCTCGTTAGTAATTCCGTACTTACCCCCCTTGATGCACAATGTACTGTTTCTTCAGTTTGGTGAATAATTGTACCTATTTTCGGCTTCTTTGTACTTCTTTTAGAATCTGATCTAAATAAAAACATTTACATTAAATTTCTGTTTCAATACAATTTAAATAATCTCCTACATTTTATTCAAAAGAAAAACTTTAACACAGTAAATATTTCGAATAAGTTTTACAAAAAGAGTTTCGATATCGACATAATAACAACATTAAAATATTTTTCTCAAGTTTAAAAATATTATTCTCATTTAATCGTCACAATATTTTTCCAATTTCCAAATACTTTTTAACCTATAAACGATTTATAAAGCCCATCCCTACCTCGCCCTTCCGATATTACGCAGGTGAGCAGATGAAATTCATCGAAGGGCGAAACATCGAGCAAGATATTTTGTTTCACCCGGCGTTTCATTTTTGTTGCAAATACGTACCACCTGGCCAGAATTGCGAGCAAGCAATGCTGGCAACGTTGGCGGTTTGTGTCTTGAAAATATTAGTTTCGTGTGTGGGAATAAAGGGAAAAGCGTTTGTGGAAACTGGTTTTGTTGGACGTTAATTTGCAGTTTTACAGTGACGTAGCTTGGAAGTTAACGCTGTGACAACCTTAGTTTTACAAAACCGCGTGGAATTTAGTTTACAGCATAAGTTTAGGAATCTAATACATCTGACTTAATGACGCTAAATAATAGTAGTGAATAAACAATTCAAATTATCATTTAAAATAATTGCTCAAATGTACTTAACACAGATTCAGAAACATAAAAAAAGCCGCCAACCATTAAACTCAACTGATAAATTCACAACAGGAGTACAATTTCTATGTAAACCGTATAGCGACCCAACTAAAATCCAAATCCTCTCAACTATGGTCGAAAAGTAAATGAAATATCTACGTTTAGGTGTATTCAAAATCTATTATTTCTAACTGATCAAATACACTTTGAACATAAGAAGATTTTATTGATCCTTATTTACGATCTGAATTTGTAAACCATAATTTTAATACTAGACCATACATAGCCAACTGGTTTTACGGAACATGGATTCGCAGAGCGCAGTAGGGTAAACTTGCCTTAATCGTACTCCTGCCTAAAACGTACCCCATCAATATCTTGTGAATTGAAACTGCTGAAGCGGCGCAAGTTTTATAAAACTAAACAACTTGGTCGGTGTGTAACATCATTCGAGAAACAACCCCACAGTAGCACTCCATCGAAAATTATTCAATAAGTTATTAATTTCGCTGTTTTCGAGTAATAGTTAAGGTCGATTCTAAAGGATTTCAATTTTGATCGCAATTAGCTATGTAAATTGTAAGTATTTTGCTTAATTCTTTACTTATTTACGCTATTAATTACGAGAAATATTATCGTCAGTTTAACAAAATTTTTTTTATACGGCAACTTTTAAATCTTAGTTATCTTATGCCTAAATCGTACTCTTCACTTTGTTCTATTTCGTACTGGTACGTTTTAGGAATAATCGTTTATTTGACTGTATAAGATATACATAACCAATGTATAATACAATACTTAGTCATGTAAAGTTATAGAAATACCTCTCTGTGTATATTAACAAAGGAAATTAAAAAAAAAAAGAAATTTGGTCAGGCTCATGTTGTAGGGAGGAAACAAAATAAAAGACAATAATTTGTGTACCTACGCAATGAAGTCTGGATCCACTGATATTGTGCTGGAGTCGAGAAATATTCTCGTAATGTTATTTTTGACAATGCCATGAAATTATGCAGTCCGACAAACAATTATGGAAAGAAAAAAAAAACGTTAAAATGTTAGTTTGAAATCAAGAAAATAAGAATTTGATAAGCAAGCAAGAAAGTCAACAATATAATAAGATTAGTGGCTAAATAAATATTACTAATATCCCTGAATATCATTGGCTATAATAATGAGACTATAAATAATTATATAATTTTAATTTTCATACTAATTTACGCCGGTACGAAATAGGGATACAGAGGTACGATTTTGGAATACATAGTCTGAAATCGTACTTTTTCCACTTTTTTTTTAATTGTGTTTATCTCAGAATATATTGAAGTTCAAAATTAATTTGTTATTTTAGTCGATTAGTAAATAAATAAAGATTCTTTTGATATCATAAACATATGAATTTCTTATTTATATATCCTGATATTTAGCACTTTCTCTTAAGGGGTACGAATTAGGCAAGTTTCCCCTATTTACTCCGTCAAACGTATTATCGACATACATGTATAAGTGTAACTATACAGAATGCGATAGCCAAAAATAACTCCACAGTAAACGAACCCACAATCACAATATCCACCTTCAAACTCATAACAATCATAAATCTTTTGGAAGCTGCGGTCTCCTTATGAAAAAGCCATTGCATTGTCGCTGGCAGAATGGCGGACAAATATTCGAACATCGGCGAATAAAATCTATTCGTTGGAAAGCGAAAGTAAGATTGATCATGGAAGTTGAATAAAGTTAGTTCAGCCCCCCCCCCCTCTTTAGGGGAGGGCGGCGACAAAGGAAACAGATTTTTATTGAGCACTGACTGGGAATACTAACTATCGTGACCTGAAAGTACAATCTGTGACTGAGGAAATGTCTGCCGGCTTTTGGGAGCGTTTCGGAGGGCTCTGGAGACTTCAACGGATATCACACAATCAGGCCTACTATGTTCATGAATTTAAAAAAAACAGCCAAAAGTATGTCCTATCATAGCATGATGATCCGCGCACAATTTATGGTATTTCATCGTGTTGATCGATTAGTCATGGTTGATCGTCCCCCATATTATTACTTTGTATGTTTGCTTATAATTTACAGGTTTAGTGGATATTTATTTGGTATAATTGTTTCGCTAAATGCTTAAATTTATTTTTTCTATCTTAACTATTCAGTGAAATCGATGGTATGGTTAATGAAGGACATAATGATTTCAAATGTTATTACATTAGTAGAACCTTTAGGCATAATAAACCCAGGAAAGATCTTTGCAGCATTATGTTTATTCTGTACCTAAGTACATGATAAATGATTTAACTTTTTCCCGCGAATATTCGATGATGCAGTGCATTATTAGAAACTTTAATAAACAAAAGAAAAGATCTTTGCAACATTAAGATTATTTTGACCGGTATAGGTATCATAAAATATTACATGTTATATACCAAACACAAAACATCCTATCCCTTCCATATCCCTTAAATGGAGGGTGTGATACTATTAAGATCAACTTTTAAAATAATGTCTGTACGTTATATCGAACAGACAGCAATACGGCCAATATAACTATACAATATAAACATATTATCGGCAGCATTCAATTTATAGCTCTCCGCCAAATTAACCCGCAAAACAAAAAGCGATGTAACCATCCAGATTCAGATACCGCTCATCGAGCGCTAAGTGGGTTAGGCGGCCCCCAACCTCACCCAATTCAAAAAGACGTAAGTGCATAAAAATCAAACAGTACATAGGCTATTTTCGACAAGAGACACCCCCAATCACGCACGGGAGCTTGTAGATTGATATTTGATCCCCGAAGTCTGCGGAAAAGGAATGTCGCATAAGCATAGTTACATATGCTCGGATAGAGGGTTTTATCATTGTAAATAGAGAAACGGAGGTTGCCATGGCAACGGGTACGTTTGCAGACTGGATTCGTGCACGGTTGGAAGAGAATTGCGTACTTATGTAAGTTTATAGTTGGAACAAGTTTTAAATGGCAATGGACATAGGTTATTCATTCGCTATTGTTCAAGGCAGTTCGTTTCCAATCAATACTTCCAGATTAATGAAGTGTCTCGTTCGATTAATTTAAATACTTATTATAAAATTAATTTAATTAGATATTCATGTAATTAAAAACAGGCTTTAATTACATTTTATAATTGAAAATTAAAATTGAAATTCTTGTTGAGATTTAGCAGACGTGGTTTAAGCGTGAATTGATTATTAATTTTATACAATCTTGCAAGAATTTAACATGCTTTCCGTAAGTACCTATACGTTGTAAAATGTATGTGTTTTTAAACAGCTGAAGGCTGCAAGCATTAATTATACGTGCGATTCATATGAAAATAAATATAAACTTGTATATTTTATTACCTACCACAGCAAGTGCAGGACAAATAAATTAAGTTCATTTCTTTATGGTATCTTCGACATAAGCTGGGTTACATACGCATTACCGGTCTTTCAGATGAGGCTATGTTGCAAAAGTGATGCAAAAACTGCCATCGAAACCTTAGCATCTTGTATGATCACGGCAGACATTCAGCGAAAAACCAGTTGGTAAAACATTAAATGCCGACTTCAATAATTAAGATTAATGATTCTTCATTTGGTTAAGGCAAATATATCCCCGCATCGGACGTAATTAACAAATAACATTTTATACAAATTAAAATGGTGGAGATTACCGAGAAATCGGTGTTATTTAAACAGTTTGCCAGTTTGCGTTTAAAAATCGAAATAAAACCTCGCAACATTTAATAACGTATTCAATCGTGCAAAAATAACAGTTGCATTTATCGGGGGTATAAAGTCTCAATGTGCGTTAAAATTGGCCGGGGAATGTACTCCTTAAATTATTGGGCCGGGGCAAACAGCGGGGCCAAATATTGGCGAGGCAAACGTGCAGCGCTATTCATTAACTCATCCCGGGACGGACAAAAATACAACCTTAATTCGCGATCATGGCTGCCGGGGAACTGGGGTCCTCTGGATGTGACGTCACGGGTGGTTTGGAGACGAATGGGTGATTACTTGTAATGTCATCGCATCGAAGAATACCATGAGAGTATAACAATTAATGTGTGGTCCACGTGTCCCTCAGGGTTGATCGTGGAGGGTGTCGGCGTTGAAGAAAATTCGGCGTGTTGTTGCTTGACGTGCGAAGGCTTGAGCACGGAAACGAAGAATGATTCGAACGTGGCAGTCAGTGAACCGACTATGGTACCCCGACAGTGGGGGTGAAAGATAGTGGGAATGTTTTTAGTGTTGCTAGTATAAAAAAAAAACCTTTAAACACCGTGTAAGGCTGATGTGTGGGGGCTACTACAATATATAAACCTTAAATCGCAAAGAATGAAGTTGTGAAATATGATTTCTTATTTTATACTAAATGTTCTTCACATTGGTGGGTGGAATTGATTTACTCGTGTACATCGGTAAAAACGATTGTAAACAGACAAAAGGAATATAAAAAACTGTCTATTTACATAAGTAGATAAGTATTACATCGAGTTCATGTTTTGGTACATAATCATTATTGATTGAACCCTAATTAAAACAAAAACATTCCAAATGCGATAAAAAGGGGTAGAACTAAGTTAGAGTCACAGGTAGTCAAAATACGAATTCAGTATACCCTAACCAAGTTCTCTCTACTAACATAAAGGTAGAAATCAAATAAAAAACGAAAGTACAAAAAATTCACACCCACCTTTGAGGCTGACCGTGCATCGTAACGTGTAATTTACGAGTCTCTAAAAATGTGTCTCGTGCATTACATGCAATACACACGGCCCAGGCGTCACAATTTATTGGACCATATATTTTTTATGTCACGCCGGGAAGCGGGAATTTGATAAAAACAAATGAACACTCTAGCTGATGACAAACACCGTGCACTACGTCCCGCCGCGTGACAAAATGCAGCCGACTTCAAAACAGTGCTTTGTGAGGTTTTACTTTTATTAACATTACCATTGCGAGCATTTCCTTTGCCAATTTCAAGTCGGGGACACAGGAAAAAGAATGTCCATTCAGATTTCGGCTCAGCTTTTACTATTTAGAAACATTTCTCCCCCCAATCAACAAACAGTACTTTATCTTTGTCCCACAAAGTCAAAGCGGCCAGAGACAAAATGACAAAACTAGACGCGTGTCATTAAAAGTTATAATGGCGTTTCCAGTTGTCTATGCCCAGCGGACGGTCACTGTTTATGTCCGACACGAGGCGCGGCCGTACCAATTTCAATATTGACCGTTGCTTTTATTAAAAGTTTTATTTTTAAATGCGTTAAACGTTTGCGTAAATTATTTTTTGGAGCTCTTGTTTTTATTAGGCGATCATAAACATGACGACCGTAATAAAATTATAAAATGGGTATCACGATATCCGGTCGGCCACGCCTCCTGGCAGGCTTCTACTGCCGACTAATATGAATATTGGAGTCGCGTTTGTGTGAAACAACTCGCCTACGCGTCGCCAAAAGTCTAATAATGAAGTACTAAAATTAAACTCAAATGGAAACTTTGACAACGGTAATCCAATCAATATGGTTTTGTATATCCCGAAAAGCATGATTGACGACTGAAATTACTCAAGACCGCATGATAGCCATTTAACGCACCAATGCTGGCCAAACTTTGCAATAGATTCCCAACTCAGTAAACACCATTACGTTTCCAAGGTTATGCCCCCATTTCCACTCAAAGGGTTAGAAATCCAAAAGATATTAATAACGTTAAGATGATTCGACTGTGACGTCCCCTCGGCGGGTAATCTAGATAATAATGCTCGCGGGACAGCCAACTTATAATTACTTCTCGCCCGTGGGAAAGGCTCGAGAAGGTTAATTAAACATCGGGAATAAAGTGTCGTTTTGTCCGTCAAGTGTGCCGCTGATTTTGCGGCTGTGCGGCAATTGGAAAATGCGGTGGGTGCGGTCAAACGGAGAGGATGCACGCTATTATGCGTTGGCGAATCAAACTTTGGAAGAGGAATTACTCAGTCTAGATTTGAGATACGGTGAATTGCGAATTTGGGAAGTTACTATGTACCAACGCTGACACAGCTGTTTGGTACATTAGTATACTCGTAAATGTCACTAGTTAACTGTGTTGGCGTTTATAAGACAAATTACCGTGGTTATCTTTAGGTGTTCGGAGTGGGCTGTTAAAGTCATTACTTAGAGGACATTTCTAAATAGAGTTTTGAGGTTATGTGAAAAGAAAAGGCGTATTGCAGAAAAGTACGGCCTTCTATACTAAATCCTCTTTCCGAACATATTTTGTTGAAAAAAAACGCACTTTCTACAGAGATACAAGAAAATGGTTGCAAAGATGCAACCCTACTGAAAGGTAGTAGATTTCCTCATTTTATTTTGTTCTACTATGCGTATTTTATAGTCACGTCTTCATTTCCGAAGAACACAAGATCCAAAGTTGTTACAGCTCTTCAATTTTATAGAAATAGGTAATGAAATTTTCGTAGTATCTTTTCATTTTAATTATGAGGGAATATTGTACAAAAACAAGCCTTTTTTAAGAGACTTCATTCATCTCTCTAAGGTTCATCATCAAAATAGAAATGAAAAAATTGTTCAACCCTAGAACAAAGGTCCGACGTGGACATAACCTAAAACTAAATCTTAATTAGCTGTAACCGCAAATAGCAGACCAACATTCAGAATCAAACACCGCCCGGCGGAACCCACCAAAATAAACACCGCTTAATTACTATCGGGACTATCGGGTGACAGTCACGCACTGTTTTTATTTGTCCGATGATACACGAGAAATGAGTATTTGAGCGCTGTGTTTGCTACTGAGTGTACGTGTGGAGTATATTGCAATGTGTTGTTTGAATGGTTGGTTTCCAGCTTATTTATTTATTATATTTATCGATTCGTTTCTTTTTCAATATTTTTTACGTTATACGCGCTATTATTGAAGCTATCTGCTTGTACATGAAACTATTTAAAAATGAATAAATTGTGACATTATTTAATTTTACGATAATTCAAATTTACAATGAGGTTGGTAAAAAATGGAATATTCAATAAAGGAGTTCTTTTTTGTGCCTTATCATAAGAACGCTTATAGATAAATCGTATAAAGATACAATAAAAACCTAACGATAAAAATTGAAGTAAAAAAATAGAAAACTATTTAAATTTACGCGAATAAAACGATCTATACTATGCGTAGATATTTTTGTGAATCGATTATTTTCTTCCTTTTAGGTGACCGTATTCACGAAAGCTTTATTTTTTATCATCATCAATCTTTCTTAGGCTTCAACAGTCACACAACTAAAAAAGAAACCCTCAAATACACAAAGGTAAATTGTAAATAATAGATTTTATACAAGTATAACAAGTAGAAAATACCGAGGTTACCAACGTCGGAGCTGAACTCAAGTACTCAACTTTCGCGGCCTCCACCACAGTAAAAAATATGTCAGGTAAATCCATATGACAGTTTATTTCAAATGAGGGCAAGTCCTTCAAAGCCAATCAGCGCAAGAAGTTTTTCCAGGATGTCAGTCGAAGTCAATTTCTAATCATATTTTTTTTTCAATTCTTGATAAATTCTGGTATGTTAAATCAAAATTATATAAATCCTCACTGAGTTTTTTCAAAGATAGATAAATTGCAAACGATTATATCAAATGAAGGTAAATCCAATCAAAATTCATATTTTTTGAAAAGAATACACTAGTTTAGATCTATGGTTTTTAAGCTGAGTTTGTCGAACAACCTCGATTTTTTATTACTTTAGCCATAATAAAACTAGTCTACCTTTAAAATCACCGAATTATCACTTTCTTTTAATAATCTCTCAAGTGGTTAGAGTGGATTTATCGGAGTTTGAAGTTAACCGACTCAAATTTTGTTAGTCACATCTTATCTTGCAGCCACTTATCTTGTAGTCTCGATCCGATCGGCCGTAAACGTCATACCTGAAACAACAAAATACGAATGAGTGCGAGTACACATACTAATTTGTCGGGTTAGTCGCTGCGTCGTTAGTCACTAATGGGAAATGATTATGTACCGTGTCGCGGGCCGGCCAGTGGCCAAAATGACATACAGCGGTCAGTTATACACATGACATAAGCTTGTTTAGAATTAGGCCAGTGTTTGTTTCAAGTAATAAACCTTTTTAAAATGCTCGTAATTCGGCCATATTCGTTGCTTTTTATTGTTCGTCGCTTTTTTGTTGTAATTTGAATGAGTTGCTTTTGACGTAGGTATATCAGGTCATGAAAATGTGATACTGAAAGCAATCTAATAATATTAATAATTAATTGATGTAAAATCTGTAATATCTTACTATGAAAAAGAATCATTTCTTCTTTGAGTTGGTAGTGACCCTGCCTATGAAGATGGAGGTTCCGGGTTCGAATCCCGGCGAGGGCATTATTTGTGTATTTATTTATTACGAATATTTGTTCCTTGGACATAGCTGTCTATGTATTTAAGTATCTATATGTATCTATCTATTAAATATATATCGTCGCTTGGTACCAACATCATAAACCTTTGAGCTACCGTGGGACTAGGTCGATGTGTGTAAGATGTCCGAAGATATTTATTTATTTATTATTTCATTCTCAAACTTAAAGGTATCTTATACTTTAGGCGATTCATGTTGGATGTTGGGAGCTATGTGTGTTCGACAATATCAATTCTACAATTTTACCAGCTTCCTATTGTTATCTCGCCTCATAGACGGTGTCTTACAAATCTTATATGTCCTCTAGTTTGCCAGAGTGTAAACGTAGATAGGTTTGTCTGGGCGTGGCACCAATGTTCATCGTTATACTTACAATCGACGTAGGATATGTTAATTGTCCCCATTTTGGTTTGTGGCAGAAAACTTTATGGCATATAATCACTTCCCAAACTATTATTCCCATAGTTTAATTTTATTTCGGCAAAATAGTACATCCCCCCTCAAATCCATAGCAAATACATAACAAGAGGTAAGATGAAAAGGTTTTTTGATGGGGTAAGACAAAAAGATACCAGCAGACGCTGTGCCAAACGGACGAATTTTTGTCTTACCCCATTAAAAAATCGTTTTATTTTACCCTACCTTACCATACCTTAATAATTCATGCTCTGTTTGAATTCTATAATTTATCGATAAATCTGTTATCTAAATCTGTTGGACCGAATTGCAGGTATTACTTTTATCAAAGTTACGTTCATACTCTAAACGATGGACCCAAAACTTGGACTCTTGATTAAATTAGTGTAGGCAGCTCTAGTTAGGGTTCAAATTGATGGCTAAGTAATTTGATTAGTTTAATTTGTTGCCTAGTGATTTGTACCATTTAGTTCAAAAACTTTTTAATCTGCGACTTTGATGGCGTTGCAATATACAAGTTGCATGAGGCTATAGCTCAGACACGTCTTTTTAATAATAATGGAATTTAATTCTGTTTCATACAATTATACTCGTACATAATTATAAACTATTGAAAACGCGAAGCATTAAAAATTAAGTACAAAGACCAGATCATTCAAAAACTACCAATTCGTTTGAGAAATAATTTTTGATTTATTTTTCTATCTGGAGTACCTATACCTGTACAATTTGTTTCTATTTAGATATGCACTGTGCAGTGATGAGGTCAAAATTAAACCCAATGTCATACATAATTTTAAAATAATTTGTTTAAAGTTTGTTCTAGAGAAAAAACAATAGATTTCCAAGTTGTCCCACCTCGTCTGAATCTACTAACGTCGCTATTTTGAGGGTGTTCGTTTTTTCCCTTAGAAAGAACATACGATAATATTACAATACGAGTATAATGGTGTACCTTACACTACGCGGATAAGTGTACAAAATAAACAGTAAGTGAATCCTGTGAGACAATCCTTTCGAAATCGCGACACAATTCGATGGAGCCCCACCTAGTATCAAATTACATGCGATGCTCGCAGCAAATTCGTAACCCGCGCGTAAGGTTCCGCTTTAAGAGAAGCGTGGCAAAATATCGCGATAAAGAAATAGTAACTGAAAAGCACTCCCTATAAAAACTGAAAAGCGACAGTATACAAGGTGCCCACGAGGAAAGGGAAAAATTCTAACAGCATATTCCTGAGACTAAAACTATGAAGAAGGTTTTCTTATGTTATACTAATTGTTTTTCACATTGGTGGGTGGAATTGATTTAGGGTCAAACATTTTTTCGTTGTCGTGTTTTATACCACTCTGTCACGCTTTTAGTTGCTGTCTCGACTCAGTACATAAAAAAAAATCCGGTGCACTTGTATTTCTATATTACACTAGATTTTAACCCATACATCAGAAATTGAAAACAAAACATCATCTCATACCAAAATCACAACTGCGTCACGTTTTTTAGGGACACAAAATAAGACAACGAAAAGAATTCTGACCCACTAATATCGCTCCGTACATTGAAGACGAGCCCTTACAAGCAAGTAACTCACATATATCTCTAGAGATAACCGCGCACTTAGTCTTTTCCCGAAACACCGGTAAAGGCCCTTTAGATATATCACCTGGAGGTATAATGTGCACACTATTTATTTACCGCGACCGGGTTTATTAGTTTTTCAAACTTTAGTTGAGAGTTTAGTTTTAGATTTGTGTTAGTGGGTTTTTTGGGGCTTTCGTTAGTTGTTACGGTGTCGTTATGAATCTTCCAGGGTATTTTGGGAGATAGTTTCCCGATACATTTTATAGTACGTATACTAGGCAACATTAGTAAGTGATTCTTGAATGGGTTCGTACTTAAGGAAAAGTTATTGAATCTTCTAAAACCTTAAGTTGAACCTTCTCAGAATCGTTAGTATTTCAAAATTCGTTCATTCTTGTACATTTTGGTATCATCATTATATTTATTATTTCAGCCACAAGACGTCGTCTGTACATCTTAGTAATTTTAGTATGGAATGGTTAACTTATTTGTGCATGATATTGCGCAAGAAAAGAGGACACATTTTCTTCAGTGGTAGTTCTGATTGGATTCAATCGAAAAACAGTAAAGTTTTTGGGTCGGGGAGTTTTAAAAAGCTCGCTTGTTAGAATAATTGGGTGATTAGTCAGCGGCCTATATCTGGCAAGCACCTGACTTAATTAGTTTTACGAGCTGAATTAATGTTATAATGTACCGGCTTCGTAAGGAGGGTTAGTGTTATCGCCGCGGCAAATGGCACGCGGAATTATCGCGTTATTTATGTTTAAATTACTTTGGGAGTTGATGCAGATAGTTTTGTGTCAACTTTATTGCATGCGTACAAAATATGTGTCTGCTCGTAGTTGTCATCAACACTGATTGCTGCTCATCAACACTATCTAAGCTACGCTAAGCACTATCTTAGTTTAGCGTCGGTTAAAATAAATACTATTAGGACACTTAGGTATTTGTAAAACATGCATGGAAAGTCAGTCAATATTTGTTTAATTTTTTCGAATGGTATGGTAAATATTAGAGTAGGTACTGAGAGCAAACGTTGCCTATTCAAAAACTACACTTCACTATAATAGTTCCTTTCATCCACAATTCCTCAATTTAAAACAGCTTACAAGCAAAAATCAAATCTAGCTCAACCGTTTTTCTTCCAAAAGAATTCTATAATAAATCAGGAGAACTCAAGTCTCCTTGAGACGAGAATGGAATCTGCAAACAGGTCCAGACTTTCAAATTGAACAGGGCTTCAAATTTACAAGGAAAAAAGTATTTTTCATTCGCGCGACGGTGAGGCAAGTTCGCCGTGACGGCTATAACATATTTCAAACAATTTGGAAGAGTAATGTGCGAAAAATAAGGTGCTAGTGGCGCGCGTCGACCCTTGCAATAGGCTTCTAGATACGTGTAGTATATATTTCCATACAATATGTATTTATACATCATCATTATCAGCCTATTTCAGTCCATTTCTGCACGTAGGACTCTCCAATCAACTGTGCGTAGACGCATTAGG
This sequence comes from Thaumatotibia leucotreta, assembly GCA_025490895.1. Taxonomy (NCBI): domain Eukaryota; kingdom Metazoa; phylum Arthropoda; class Insecta; order Lepidoptera; family Tortricidae; genus Thaumatotibia; species Thaumatotibia leucotreta. The sequence goes on from JALPQI010003937.1 coordinate 44,683, forward strand.
AGGTGCCCATAATTGCTACGCTGGGCAAGCGGATTGGCGATCGCAGTAGTAATTTGTCCACTATGATGACGCTGCTGCCCATCATCAATCTTCTATCAAGGAATAGTCAGTGACACTTTAATCCCGTAGTCGACTCTTACGACAGCCGCGGGAAGAGTTGGGGTAGTGACAAATGTATTCTTACTGCCGTCACCACACGGCAAGGTAATAAAAGGTGCTTTAAAAAATATTCACTTAGTTATGAAATTATATAAAAATATCATATTATTATAATAATGCTTTTAAATATTTTGATTGGACTTGCGATACCAGATTGAGAAACATAAATTTTTCAGGCATTTGTAAAATAAAACATGGTACTGACATTAAAAAGAAAGTCACCGTCGATAGAATTCTATTCAAAATGATTTTAATTTGCAATCCACGCCATTGAATACTGCTAAATCTATGTTATTTAAACGACTCTTACCGTAACCTTATCGTAAATCATTACTTAAAATAATAAAATAGTGCCAGATTATGGATATTTCTTTCAACGGCTTATTCACATTGTTCGCAATTTCTGATGACGGCGTACAGCTAGCCGTATGGGTAATTCATGCTCCATTTAGCGACTCATAGATCTATGTTCTACCCAACACGGTACATAAAGTAAACGTAAAGAGCTGATCCGTTCCGTCGCCGATATCGAGACGGCTCAGACAACTTTAAATATCCCTCGAGAAACCCTGGGGCGGGGAAGTTCGAACATTGATCTCATTTTGAGGTTAGAGCGTTTCTTGCTTGCACCTATAAATACGACAGATAAGTATCACCGATCTCATTGTGACATAAGCTTTTCGCACTCGCACCAATTATGTAATACTAGTGAGACAAATATGGGCGAATCTACTTTTTTCTGTCTGATTGCCAAGGTTACGGTTCCCTGAGTCATGCTGGTTTTATGCAAAATTATGCTACTTAAACATGTATTTTGTTCTTTCTTTAATGGGCCAACTAAAACATGAACTACGTGCATGTTTGCATAATTTTACATAAAACCAGCGTGGCTCTGGTGATCATAAGCATGACAATAACTGACAAAAAAAGTTGATTCACCTATAAAATATGCTAGCCTTTTTGTTGCTGGGCGTAAAAATATATTAGTTAGCATATTTATGTAGCCTACCATATAGAGTTTGCTTATTTTGGGACCATGTTCGTGTTAAAAGATTGTTCCAAAATATTTATGAATAAACATTTTTCCAAGAATGCGATCCAAGAGAATTTGAGTTACATTGACGTGAAATATGTGCATTATTTTATTTATAATATCAATATAATGGAACAAAATATTTGGAATGTCAGTTACCTACAAGTTTTCTTTGAAGCAGAATTGATAATAAAAGGTTGTCAAGTTAAGACAGGCATGTTTTTTCTTTTAAATTGATATAAAAATATGCAATATCGAGAAAGTGAGAAGATCGAATGATACACGTGCGAAAAGATTACGAAAAAACTTAATTTTTTCCCACTTGTATCGTTATGTATAATATTTTGCGCTTAGTTAAAATTAATAGAACAAATAGCTATGTAAAAGCTTGACATTGTAAAATTGAACCGTTTATTATCCGATAAATTGTTGGCCGTATTATTTGTTCTCGAACAAATTAGTGTCCAATTACTGGAATTGTTTAGCGAATTGTTCCGCCAGTGTCTATGCCATATTCCGTTTACACTATCCAAAAGATAATAATAGCATTTTGTTGTCCATTATTGGTTATTTTGTTTTACCTAATATTTGATGTTTGATTTGTAAATCTAATTGCATTAAGCGTTCTTAAAGCAACATTATTTTTAACGCGGGCTACTCACGTCACTCAATCTTTGTCGCGCAGCCATGGCGATTGGCTCTTGAAAAAGCTCCTCATATACGGAGCTAAACATATCTTGCATTTTTTGACTAGAAACGTGAGAAACCAACAGCAGAGCCAACTGTTTCGTTATTTTTTGGGCATTGCCTTGGGTTCATGAAAACGTTGGCAGTGGTTAAGTGAAGGCAATCACATATATTTTGAACTGAAATGTGTGGGATTACATACACCTACCTACTGCTTACACTTACCCACTGCGTGCATTTTTTCACAGCGTAAGTATAACCCGTGTCTCTAGAACGATGACGAATAGCGGCAAAGATTTTGAGGTGTCTACGACGCTCTACGTTTTCACGTAGCACTTGTTTTATGCTACGACCACCCAATTGCTACAAACGTATCGTCTGCTACGTATATTCTGTTGAAAATAATAAAAAAAACAACAATTCAATTCACAAACAAACATTTCATAAGTATACGAGCGTGAGCGAGATGTTAAACAAATTTACCATAGATATCATAATTATTTTAAAATTAGCATACTCTCATATCGTTTAATTCAAAACCAAACCTTATACCCTTACAATAAGCTGCACAATTTCCATACGCGGATATTCTTATCACATATTCCGTATGTAAATAAAAACAAGGGAATTGAAGTCAAACATTCATTTTACGTTCCTTTTCAAGTAAGTACGTAACAAAGTTAACACGGAACTCGAATTCGGGATGAAGTTGGAAAAAAAATAAACACAAAGTCGGCGGTTCTCAAGTATTTTGGGTAACAAAGATCCGAGGAGTTTTGGAACGTATCGAGTCATGAGGGTGAGCGGGCAAGAGCGGATGTTTTTTTTATGTTACGTAGCTTAACCTTTAGGTGTATAATAATATATGGTATCACACATTTTATTTTTAAAATTACTTATGTAAACAATTGATGCCAATTGCAACTCTGCTGTTCAGTTTGACAGGTGCAATTGATTACTTATTTCGATCTGTGCCATTTTGATCATATCGATTTTAATAATCTATGCGCCTATGGGACATTTTTTTAACACTTTTAATGCCAATTTTTGTCGAGTTTAGTAGGATTCAACAAATTGCAACTTGAAGTTCTTGGATGTAGATGTTAAAATGTATTATGTATTACCTATGTCTTAAACATAATTATATTAATTTTATTTTTTATGAAAATGCTTTTGAATGAATTTCCAACGTTAAATTCTGCTTAAATTTCGGAAATCTCAACGTTCTAATTAATATAAGTTGATTTTTTAGGGTTGCGTATGCGTAGCTAATATGGCAAAACGGAACCCTTATAGTTTTGTTTGCAGTTAAGATTGCCTGTGCATTATAGTGTTATAGACATTTTACTCAGAAAACTTAAACCATGGATCCCTCTTTATGTAGAATACGGAATTATTTTGTGTAATTAGTAAAAAACTTTCAAGGAATTCTCCGTACATGTATGTTATGTAATCACGAAAACTAGTTTTTAGTAGCACGAACTCTTTGGTTATTTTTTGCTAATCTATTTAAAAGTTTCCAATATACTTATAGATAGTGAAAATAAACATCGACTTTTACTCAGGTCCCTATTTCGTAAAATATAGTACAACTACTGGATGCCAACCCGAACATAAACTCGCGTCGCAATTGCATCTCCACATCAAAAGCAAAACCCATACGTCTACACGAAATTGGACCGCTTTTTAAATTTATTTCATTCGTTTCACACCACGCTGCCACTCGCAACTCGGCGATTTCTTTTAAGAGTGTCATTTTATTAAGCCGTCCGATAGAATCTGGGCCGGCTGACATGTGTCGCGAACGTGCCGAATGTTGCCGAGCATTGTTCGGCCGCCCGACGCGAAAGGTCTCAAGCGACGACGCTGTCTCAATATAAATCGCCATTTTACCCTCGGTACCGTTGTCCCCCAGCTTCCTCACTTTGTCTTTAAAACTGAATCGATTCGCGACGCCTCACGTGTTCTATGACTCAGTTCTTGGCAATTATTCCTTTAGTGTTCTCGCAGTTTGGTCTTGTTAAGCAAATTTGGCTTTTACGATGCCGTTAACGGGTTTAGTTTTATTCACTTATTCGTAGTTCTTGCTCATTTCAAATGAAACATTATTGTTCCTGGGTTAGTGGTGTACAATTAGAACCAGTGGTAGAATTATTTTGTCATTTTGTTATTTGTGTGACGATCTAAAAGTGCTTTGTTGCCAGTAAGGAGGTAAAGTGGATACATCTCTATGCTGTCGACTGGACAAATTACTTAGCACTAACGCCCTATACCAGAATCCTCCCCATAACTGTCTGACCGGTTTTTTTACGGGGCCAATTTTGCCCCGCAGATAAATAAGCCCTGATTTACAGCGAATACCTGGGTAACAGAAACCTGTGGCCGCGGGCTGCATACCAAATAGATTCTTCAAGGTTTTAAACTGAACCGTAAAACCTTGTAACCGTACAGGTTGTTTCACTACCCACTAAAAACATCAGGGTGCTTAGACAAGTTGCCAATCGCTAACGATTAATCGTCAATCGTAAACGAAATGCAGCTAGCTGTCTTTGTCGCACTAATATGCAAGAGTGACAGGGAGGGAAAACTACGATACGCTACCAAGCGCTAGCGATTGGCAACTTGGCTAAGGCACTGGTCTCACCGCGAGCTACTAAGCTATGAACTATCGGCTATAAACACAAACAAAAGATACGCATTCCCGTGTAAAAAAAAGAGACACGGCGATACTCGCCCGGCGGTGATCTCGCGGTGAGACCAGTGCCTAAGCATCTAGGAGGGCTAGCATACCTTTGACAGCTCACGTGGTATTCGCGGTTTCCCGTCTATTTTTAAGTAATACGATGGAAAAGAGACGGGTAGCCGTGAGGCCACTGGCTTCTGTCAACCACAAGATGTGCTAAGGCTACAGATGCTCAATAAGTTTAAGTCATATATTTTAGTAGGCAATCGCTTTTGTGTTTTCATAATGATTATACTGCTGTCCACTATCAATACATTTATGATCACTTGATCAGTGACACTTCAGTCCCTTAGTCAACTCTTACGACACCAACGGGAAGAGCGGTGACAAATGTATTGTGACTACCGTCACCACAAAGGCTTATTTCCAGCAGTTGTCTGAAATAAGCTGATAATGATGACGATGATGATACGAGACTTAGAGATCACTCAGTGTATACAAATCTTTTCAGCAAATATAACTCCTTATTTGTTTTGGGGTATAATTTCTTCTGTTAACACCTGTATTTTATAATTTCATGCCATTTGAATATTATGTGTCGGGCTTTTTCATTATTCATTTTTTAAATTCTGTAACGATGAACACTAGAAAAAAATCCAGTATATTTGTTTTTCTTGAAAAATCTATATTCTTATGGACCACCCAAATCTATAGAAGATACTGAAGATTCTTTGTGAAGAACTAAATTCTGAAAACAGAAAATTTGCATACAACATGTGACCTAGGAAAAATGGACTGTGAGCTTTGAATGTTGATTCAATTGTATTGAATTTGTACACATTATCAAAAAGAGTTAAGAAAGGCGATAATTAAAACAAACAAGGAATAATTGATACAGTTTCTTAGATACTCGATACTTTTAGTGTGACCCTCGTACCATGGTATTAATGTATAAACATATCTTGCATATTAACGTTGCGTACATGTTGCGTATAACAAGCACAACTTTACTAAGACTAAAACCTCTAAGTAAGCTATAACCACAGCATGCTATCATATTACTCCGCCTCCGGGCTTAATACAGATTTACCATTTATTTTTATGTTACGTACCTTTTTGGTGGGCTCTTTCGTTTTACGAGGCTAATACGTACGGGACTAGGTGCGTAGTGTCTATTATTCCTAACGGGACTTTTAATAAAGTGGCAAGTGCTGGATAATATTGCGGGAAATGTGAAGAGGTTTATTAATTATAATGGGAACTTTCAAGATCTTCATTTTAGAGTATAATGTTGGATATTGTATAATGTTGATGAGCAAAATAGGGTAGGTTTAAAATGGTTTTCGTTATGTATAAATAAGGTTTGATTGAGATTTTTCAGAGATGAAGCTCGAAACGAGTGGCGATAAAACACGACCGAAGGGAGTATTTTCAAATGTCACAAGTTAAGAATTAACTTTTCGCACGTGGACGTTTTTCAATATAAATGGCCCTTCGAAGTTTCGACGTAACAAAAAATTAACCACATCTCACACTAGTGCGTAAATAGCACCATCTCTACTGGAAACAATATTTTTGTTGCTTTTTGAATAAGTGTAAACTATTTTTACGACACAGTAACGTTACCTTTAATAACACATACAATTTTGACAGCCTCGGAACCTAGTAAGTAGCAACCCTGACTACGAAGCTGGAGGTTCCGGGTTCGAATTATTAGTGTATTTGTTTATCACAAATATTTGTTCCTTGGTCGTGGCTGTGTATGTATTTAAGTATCTATAATTAAGTATTTATCTATATACCGTGTCGCTTGGAACCTCACAAGCTTTAATTCATTCAATACCGTGGGACTAGGTCGATTTGTGTAAGATGTCCCAAGATATTTATTTTACATTCATTAATCATTACTAACATTGTAAGAATAATATAAATAATAGTCCGGCGGTTCCTCTCCCTGCAGCCCTAACCACCGGCAGCTCCGTTGGCGGCACTTTAGGTTAGGTTTTTTATAATGTGTTTACATGTTTTGTATTGTTATTGTATGTTTTATTGTACATTACTTTTATAGACATTTTCATTTTATTTTAGAAGAAAGATAAATAAACGATATAAATGAAAGCCCTGCCCTGAAATGAATGACAGTGAAACCTAATTCTGTTAAACAATCAGTAAGAAATTTCCATCCACTTTAACAATAGTCTTATTAAACAAGGTGTCGCATTAACCCGCACCACCCTAGTTGTAAGCTTTAAACAATGAACTAACATACATCGTGCTCCATTCAAAGCATACAACTGCGCCCTTCTCTAAGCAGTACCCTTACTATGGATTTGTGGTAACAGAAATAATACAGAATAATAAATAATAATGTGAATAATAATAACCAGACCAGGGTGCTTAGACAAGTTGCCAATCGCTAACGCTTAATTGTCAATCGTAAACGAAAGGCAGCTAACTGTCATTGTCGCACTAATATGAAAGAGTGACAGCTACGATACGCTACTAAGAGTTAGCGATTGGCAACTTGGCTAAGCCATCAGCAAGACTTTTGAAAATTACATAACACTATGTTGGATACCATATTATAAAGGCCATATATTATAAAAATATAACTTGAGTTGTTTTGATAGTTGCTTTGATTTTTATAATTTAAAAATGTCTGAAGTCCTTTCCTGAAGTCGATTAAAAATATTAACTTAGTCCCATCTCTTTGAAGCTATTTACTTTTTGTTATACTCAAGATCGTTTTAATGGTGATAATTGTGTCTGAATAAATTAAACAATTTAAAACTAACGATGTCTTAATTGGGTTATACTGTAATTTAGCAATGTACTCACAATTAGGATAATTTAGAAAACCATTTCGCCGTTTAGGCTACCTGAGTCAGTGCCTATTTTAATCGCAATTTATGATAATGCTTCTACATTGTTGTTATTACAACTTTTTATTTTTATTTTACCGTATTTTAACGAATCTAGATAATTTTAGCAGAGTATTTCTTTTTATTTGTCCATTTTCATAATTTTGAATTTATGATACTAAAATATTATCGAATCGGGTTACTCGTGAGCCAGAAGCGTACGCTGCTTTGCCTAAATGTGCTCAGGACGAGGTCCCTCTTAATAGGTTGAAAAATGTCGAGCAATCATTGACATACGTGAGTAACCTGGTTCGATAATATTTTAAAATGCTTGAATTTAAGGGTATCTACCCTTTGGGTTATTTCTACTCAGAATTACGAGTTCTTTTGAGTAGCATAGCACTTCCCGCGGGTATCGTAAGAGTCGACTAAGGAAGTGTCACTAACCGTCCTTTGATTTGATTGATGATGGGCAGTAGCGTCATCATAGTGGACACATAACTACGATCGCCAACCCGCTTATCCAGCGTAGTGATTATCGGCATTTACCTCCTAATGCGTCTATATGCATAGGAGAGGCCAGGGTCAACATTCTTTTCGTTGTCTTGTTTCATACCACTCTGTCACGGTTTTAGTGGATCTTTCGACTCTATGTATTAAAAAAAAACCCGGTGTACTTGTGTTTCTTTTTCACTCTATATTTTAATCCATAAAGATAAAGATAAAGATAAAGATATTTTATTTGCTAAGGACACACAGATATACAAGTACAGATAGTAGGTACAACACAGTTTCGGAAGCAGGTATCCTGTCGTCATCCGACATGCAAATTATGTTTAGAAATACAAACTACCTATATTTATCATTAAAATTAATACATTTACTTTAAATTGGTAATTATTTGATATTACTATTATCATTAATCATTAAGGATTTCAATTCATTAATAAAATTATACATTTTGTTTCCTTTCTGGTATGCAGAAATTTGACAAGAAACTATCCAATTTATATAAACAATAGCCCAAAATTATTTTTAAAATTATTAAAATTCAAATTACACATTTATTATTACATATTTATTCTTCTTCTTCTTCATCGGTACACTCTTGCCAGAGTGGTCGTGGCCATTATGCAGGTTTCTGAGTGACCCGCTTCACAATACGTCGCCATTCCTCTCGCAGGGCAGCTTTACGAGAGCATTCGTTTATGCTTGTTGAAATACTGGCTTTGATCTGGTCAGTCCACCTCATTGGAGATCTTCCTCTAGGTCTGGTGCCCTCCACTCTCCCTTGCACAACCAGACGCTCTATAGACTCTCCACCTCGTCGGGATATGTGGCCAAAGAAACCGAGGATCCGAGCCTGCACCGTAGACAGCAGACGTTGTTTAATCCCGAGTTCTTTAAGGATCGAGGCGTTAGTGCGAAACTCAGTCCACGAAATTCCCAACATTCGTCTCCAGCACCACATCTCCAATGCATTAACTTTTTTCTTCTCGACTTCCCTGAGCGTCCAGGTTTCCGCCGCATAAAGAAAAATGGGAAATATTAGTGATTTAACGAGCCGGGTTTTGGTAGCCTTCGTTATGTTGCGGTTTCTCCAAACCCTCTTCATTTTGTCCATAGCAGACCTGGTTATCGCCATTCGCCGCTTGATCTCTGCCACACAACCTCCATTATTGGTGATTAGTGCACCTAGATAAGTGTATGAATGCACTACTTCACAATTCGCAATATGGACAACCTCGGGCAAATTGCTTTTGGCGCGATCTACTACCATCATTTTAGTTTTACTGCGGTTGATTTTGAGACCAAATTCTGAGCTGACGCTCTCCATCCTATACAATAGGTTTTCTATATGGGTGGCACTGCTTGCAAACAATGTGGTGTCGTCCGCATAACGCAGGTTTGAGATCCTCAGCCCACCAATTGAGATACCGTCCGTCCAATCTTCTAAGGTAATTCTCATGATGAGCTCGGTATAAATATTGAATAGGAGAGGCGAAATTATGCAACCCTGACGTACTCCTGCACTGGGATGAAAGGTAGTTGAGACTACTTCGTCAGTTCTCACTGCTGCTGTTCCTTCTTCGTACAGACGTTGCAAGATGTAGATAAGGTGTTTTGGCGCTCCCATATCAAAGAGGGTTTTCCACAGTTTTGGCCATTTTACGGAGTCGAATGCTTTTGAGAAATCCACGAAGCATATGTATGTTGGCTTGTTGAATTCCCTGGCCTTTTCGACTACTTGACGCACTATAAGAATCTGCTCCCGGGTGCCCTTTCCTTTTACAAAGCCTGCTTGCTCCGGAGCGATCTCTTTAGAAAGGAAGGTCTTCAGCCTCTCATTTAGTATGTGCAGTAAGATCTTACTTGCGTGTGATATGAGAGCAATAAGGCGGTAATTGCTGCATATCTTTGTCGAGCCTTTTTTGTGCAGTGGGACAAAAATTGTGTTAGCCCATTCCTTAGGCCATTCACCCGATAACCAGATCCTATTACATATTGTATGAAACATAGACACTCCCTGCTCCCCCATGATTTTTATAGTTTCGATCGGGATGGCATCTCCACCTACGGCTTTACCACTTTTTAAATGCTTGATAGCGGCCCTGATTTCTGATTTGAGAATGTCTGGTTCCATCTCGTCTGTGTTTGGCTGTACTTCAGGAAAGTTCTTCGATAACGGGTCCTGAAAAAGCGACTGACAATATGTCTTCCACACTTCGGATATGTCTTGCAGTTCAGTAACCACCTCCCCTTGACTGTTCTCTATCGCCCAGGTCTTTGAACTGAGTGATTTCGTGATAGACCGAATTTTTTGAAATAAGTCCCTGGATTCGTGTCTGTTAGCATGCACTTCGATCTCTTCACATACTTGTCGGAGGTGAGTATTGTGATCTTTCCTACAGGCAGCCTGTATACGAGCGGACAGTTTATTCAGGGTATTTACCTCGGCGCCCTTCCCTTTCAAGTAACGTCTCTCTTCAACAAGCTTCAAAGTATCGTCACTCATCCAATGTTGCCGTTTTTTTACATCTACAGTTAGTTTAGATTCATAAGCCGCGTCGGTTATTAATGATTTTGCTCGATTCCACAGTTGATCAGGGGATTCAGAGGTGGGATCTGTTAGAGTCCATTCGTTCCATCTCGTTTGTATCGCTGTTAAGAACTTGTCGCTGTCCTTGACTTCTATTCTTTTGTGTCTCTCAGGTTTTCTGGCAGCTTGGAGTTTCAACTGTACCTTAGCTATAAGTAATTGGTGGTCTGATCCACAGTCCGCACCAGGTAGAGTATGGCAGTTCCTGATAGAAGTTTTCCAGCGCGACCCAATCAAGATGTAATCGATCTGATTTTTGTATTTTCCATCAGGAGATACCCATGTGTATAGTCTCCTCGGATGATGTTGAAAATGGCTATTTGCCACTATCAGATTATTGTCAGCAGCAAATTGTGTTAATCGCTCTCCCCGTTCATTGTGTTGTCCCAGTCCGAACTTTCCAACAGACGAACTCAACAGGTGAGAGTCGGAGCCTATTTTGGCGTTAAAATCTCCTAAGAGGAGCAACATCTCTCTATTGGGTATCTTAGACATGGCGGTCTCTAACGTGGCATAGAAATCCTCCACAGCATCGTGGTCTGCGGTGCTTGTGGGAGCGTAGGCCTGGATGATGTTCAGGTTTATTGGTTGTGCTTTGATTTTGATGGTTATCACGCGATCACTGATTGGTTCATACCCCAAAACGCAGTTCTGTAGTCTCTTAGGAACGATAAATGCAACTCCATTCCGGCTGATGTCGTCGTTGCCGGAAAAATAGATAGCATGGTCATTGGTGAGAAAGTGACCATTTCCCTTCCAGTGAGTTTCACTTAGGCCACATATGTTCAGGCAATTTCTGGTCATTTCGTTTTCCAAGATATTGAGCTTTCCAGGTTGCAGTAGACCACGAACATTCCACGTACCTATCTTCTGGATTTGTCGCAGTTTCATCCTCATTCCAGTAGCATATTTTCCATGCACTGCCTGGTTTCCTACGAACACATGGCCGGTCGCACATTTCACACCGCCTGCCCCGGACGCAGCACGGCGCCGGTTGCTAATCGGGTCGTATGGCTGACGTACTATATCTGTTTCTTCTGTCATAATGGCTTTCTTGGGAAGAGTAGTGCAGTGGTTTCCCGTTGCCTTCTGCACCAGACATTTGAGAAGTTATTTAGACTTCAAGGCCGCTGCAGCCTCTTCCGATCGGTTGCCCGATTAGGTGCATGGTTATCCCGCCATTTACTCGGTCGCCAGAGCCTCGTCTGTTGTCTAGCAGGGAGCACCACGGAGCGGTAACACGCCCCTCCGCCGCCGTCCGGCGCGTGCAGGTGAGGTTGACATTTGGGTCGGTTACGATCATATTTCCGTTCACCCCTTACTCCCCTATATTTATTACATTTTTATTAATAGTAAGTCAATTTATAATTCCCTTCCATTCGTTCGTTCGTTCACGCGTTCCGCCATTTTCACTACATCTTTCATTTGATCAACGGCCATGATAGTGCAGTCATTGAAGCGAAAAATACGGTATTACCTCCGATTTTTTTTACTGTGAACCGATTTGTATGAAATTTTGGAATTAGGCTCATCTTACCCTTAACTTCAAAAGTGAAAATGATCTGAACTCCGCCTATTATTTTTAAGGGGTGTAAACAACCCCTTAATGGAAGAAATTACATTAAGCCATTTTATCGCTAGAAAACATGTCTAATAGTAAGTGTTGAAATCGTAAAGTAATTTCTAACATAATTACCTCATATTATAATCATTTTTAATCCCTTGAAAATCTTACAATCCTTGCAAACAACCCCTAAATTGAAAAAATCCCAAAAATACTTTGATATGACATAAAGAGATTTAAGTATAGAGAAAATAATATTTTATATTCTCTATAATAATTATCACATTTTGAACCCCCTTTCAACCCTTGAAAACTACCCCTTGACAAAAAATGTGAATTTTTTTGATAAAATTAAAAGGACTTAAATATTATTCCACACTCTTATACCCCAAGAATAATACCCCAACCCCTACACATTAAGGAATGTCAATCTTCCAACATGAGATTATGACCACCTAAACGCAAATACTCGAATACCTTCAAAAAGAATCATCCGCCAACTCCTAATCGTTAAGGAGTTGTTCCTTCCTTCATCAGCTAACTAACATGAAACGATAACTACTACGCGCAAGAACTTGAATAGATCTCGAAAATGTATGAAATTTGTTAATTCAAAGAATTATCCTCCAACTCCTAATCATTAAGGAGTTAGAGATACCTTCCATCATCAGCTCACCAACACGAGACTATGACCACCTAAAGGCAAATACTCGACTAGCTTCCAAAATACATGAAACATGTTATATTTAAAGAAATATCTCCCACCTCCTAATCGCTAAGGAGTTGTACCTTTCATCATCAGCTCACCAACATGAAACGATGACCACCTAAAAGCAAATACACAAATAGCTTCAAAAATACACGAAATACGTTATATTTAAAGAATTATCCCCCAACACCTAATCGCTAAGGAGTTGTTCCTTCCATCATCAGATCACCAACTTAAGACGTTCATGACTAGACGTAAATACTTGATTAGTCTTCGAAAATAAATGAAAAATGTCATGTGTGCCTACAAAATTTGAAGAGTTCCCTCGATTTCTTCAGGATCTCATCATCAGATCTGGACCCGATGACAATGGGACCAACTACAAGGTATATACCCTTTTAAACAGAAAAATAATTTTCTAAATCGGTCCACGCGTCTTAGAGTAATCGGGGAACATACATAAAAAAAAACAAAAGATTTCGTGGAATTGTAAACCTCCTCCTTTTTTGAAGTTGGTTAAAAACCATTGTAAAGGTAATTAAGAGAGCTACAACATCCTTCATTGCAATATATAGTAAAAAACCGTTTTCGAAAACGGTGAAGGGTTAAAGGGCTTAAGAGAGGCTGTGATTGCGCTGCCACGCGCTCTTTAAACAATCACAACTCCGTCAATTTATGTTTGACAGAAAAAAAAAGAACAATAAATTGTTTGTCTGAAAAATACGTAAATTTTTATTCCACACGCTTTTATGCGTATCTGTCGTCATTTTTGAGATATTATGAAAAGAAAGTGGAATGTTTAAAAATTTTAAATATAGTTATTTTTTTGAATCGTGACTTTTTTGAAAACTGTGTGTTCTGAAGCAGCCAAACTTATACTATCTATCAAGCTCTTCATAGTAAAGTTAATTCTAGGCGGAATACGATTAATTTTAATTTTGGTGGAAATGGCACTTATGAAACCCATTCATTTAAAAGAAAAAACATTAGATGCTCCCCTTATTTGCAATACAGCTCACTTATTTTACGTGCAAAAGACTGTTAATAGTGCTCATTTTAAAGCTTATTTCAAGCACTATAAAACCCTTTTGTATTAGAATGCATAAAATGCATCTGCTCGCCGCCAGATGGCATTGACCACATCGATTAAATTTCAGACAAAATAAAAAACGGTTTTGATCTTTAATATCTAGCTTAATATTGCACTTACAATAGTTTATAAAAACCAAATTGTTCATTGTTTTACCTGCTACAATTTTGTTTTTGAAAAATTTTCGATACAGCGTATATTTTTGAAGATATTTGCAAAAAACCGATGAAAAACGTGGAAAAATTGCGAATATTTGCCAATAACTTGAAAACTATTGGATTTTGTGAAAAACTTTATGGAAGATTTTTTGCTTAAAATTAGGCCTTCTATCGATATTCGAGCTTATTTAGCAAAAAAAGAAATTCACCCCCGAGAAGGGGTGGCAACCACCCCCAGGGTGGTTGCGGAGTTCAAATCATTTTCACTTTTGAAGTTAAGGATAAGATGAACCTAATTCCAAAATTGTATGCAATTCGGTTCACAGTAAAAAAAATCGGAGCAATAATGCTTGAATGACTGCACTATGACGGCAATCGCACAAGCTTCAAAAACATGGCACCCGCGTTTAACTAACGATTTAGTGAGCTAAAACAGCTAATCATTTTGCTCAAGACTATCAACGTGGATTCATCGAAACTACAAGGTATGTTCTTTATGTTTGTTTTAAGCCTATATTTTTTACTTGGCTATATAATGTTATACAATTACCCAACAAACAATAATTATTAAAAAGAAATGCCGTTAGACGAGAACTTATTTGGGTTTTCCCTTTTGTTATAGGACGAGGGCGTCAGAG